>JAABKJ010000085.1:0-61195 GCA_011634705.1 Andricus grossulariae | reverse complement strand
GTATCCCAGTAAGGGTACGTACACATTGACGAAAAATTACAAGGTGGAAAGTGCCCCGAGCTTAATTGAGAAATACTCTATTTTACAAACAGAAACTTGCATCGATATGTTACTCAAGCATGCAAATGTCTCGTGCTTCATGTTGGAAGAAGTAGCTAACCAGATTTTGCAGGATTATAGGGGTGAACATGGTCAGCCTTTAATGTCCATTGTGGAAGAAAAGGTAATAAAAGGAGTCAAAGCTTTAAAATTAGAAGCTGGTTCCCCCTTTGTTGAAAGATTTGATCAATTAATAATGAGACTGCAAAATGCTGGTTTCTACAAAAAATGGTACAAACGAGACACGCTGAAGTCACAATATTTGAATCTCCGTCTGGAACAACTAGCAGGATTTACGGCAGTGAAATACGAAATCATCTTCGTGCCTTTGGTTGGGTTTGCATTAGCATTTTGTATGTTCATTATGGAACTGATTGTGAGCAAAGTAAGGTTTTAAAGGAAGGTATGATATGTTAAGATTCGGATACCAAGCTGAATATAAGAGATTCAAATTTCTTGTAATTTATTATATTTAACAAATTGTTGATTCCAGTATATTGTAATTTAAGGAAAACTGTGTACAATTATATCACATGTGTAGAAACGTGTAATATTTATAATTGGTGACAACTACCAAATTTAGGAGTGGCTGCTTTCTTTTTTTCTCACGGTATGAGCCTAATCCAATCTTTTTCTGAAATGAATTACCAAAAATATATTCTTAACCCAAAAGGTCTATATTTCTGTGTTTTTCGTGTCTGTATCCCAATTATTGGTTACGGACACAACTTTAATTAAGTTTTATTTGAACGTAACAATTTTTTAAATAAATATTTGTTTTTCGTTGTTGTTCACTGGGGTTGAGAATAAAAAAACACAATTATTTTGCAACGTTTCGTGAGCTGGGTTTGCTGACCTCTTTAGGCTTATAAGTTTAAATTCAAAAATCACGTTGGTCATTAAAAAATATAGAGTTGAAAAAGAATTCAACTAGTCTGCGATTCAAAATTTAAACCTATAAGCCTGAAGAGGTCAGCAAAGCAAGCTGATGAAACATCGCAAAATAATTGTGGATTTTTATTATTAACCCCAGTGATGAAAAAAAAAATCTTCAGACTTAATATGGAGAGTGATAGATATTTTCATACCAATTTTTTCATTCGCTTTGAAAAATTAATATGGTAAACGCAAGATATTTTGAAGTATGGAAATCACTAAAAAAAAAGTTAAACAGATTGTATCGTAAACAGTTGTTTTTAGAGCCATGTAGTTGTCACTGTAGTACCTAGTACATTAAGTGTGAAAAAATTGAATTTACTTTATTGGTAATTGTAACAGTATTACTTGTGATTCACCCAGTAATATCAGTAGTGCCTAGAAAAATTAGTATTATTATTGAATGTAATTATATAAAGTGTAAGAAATAATAATAAATAGACAAATGAGGGGTCATTCTTTTTCCTCTGTAAAATACAAAGAGATTGGTTAACTTTCTTGATGAAAATTACCTTTTTTGTTGAAAATTCGCATTTTCAGGTTGAAAATTCCACTGTTTTGTAGAAAACTCGTATTTTAGGCTGAAAGCAAGATGGTAGCAAATTTAACAATTCAGTAGAAGAATAAACTATTTGGTTGAAAGTTAAATCACTTTGTTAGAAATTCAATTTGTTTGTTGAAGATTCATCATTTAAGTTCAAATTTATTTTCTTGTATAAAATGAATCCTTTGGTTTGAAAATTTATATTTTTGGTTGAAAACGTATGTATTTTGTTAAAAACTCGTCCTTTTTGGTCTGAATTCAATTCTTTTGATTAAGAATTCATCTGTTTGGTTAAAAATTCATCTTTTTGGTTTAAAATTCAATTTTTTGGTTAAAAATTCAACTATTTTGTAGAAAGTTTCTTTGAAAGGTTGAAACTTTTTATCTTGAAAATCGAAAATTTTGGATGACATTTTCTTCTTTATTGACTTTTTCGGTTAACAATTAAAATATTTTGTTTAGAATTCTTCTTTTTTGACTTGATACAACTGTTCCTTATTTTATATAAAAATATTATTTCGATTGAAATATCAACTATTAGATTTTTTGTTAAGAATTCATCTATTTGGGTTGAAAATTTGAGTGCTCTGTGGGAAATTCATCTTTTGTCTAGGAAACTAAAAAATTTGGTAGAAAATTCAGTTTTTCGTAGAAATTTTTTTTTTTAAATTAATTTTTTCAAATCAAAATTTAACTATTTCATGTTTGGTCAAAAATTGATAGTTTGAGTTCAAAAATTCAACTATATGATTGACAGTTTATGTAATTTGTTGAAAATTTGACTTTTCGGTAGAAAATTATGTATTTTGTTGGAAATGAGTCTTTTTTGATAAAAAAATCATCTTCTTGTTTGAAAATTCAATTGTTTGGTTAAAAACTTATGCATTTTGTTGAGGGGTAATTTTTTGGTAGAAAATAAATCTTCTTAGCTAGAAATTTATATATTCAGTTAAGAATTTAATTATTTATTCAAAAATTCAACTATTTAGTAGAAAGCTTGTTCTTTTAGCTTCAAAATTAAACATTTTGGATGAAATTTGTTGTCCTTATTATCTAAAAAATATTTATTGGTTGGGAATTCAAATATTTTGTTAAAAATTGGTTTATTTTGGTTTAATTTAACTGCTTTTTATTCGAAATGAAAATATTTTTTTTGTTCAAATATTAACTATTAAATTTCTTGTTATAAATGTATCTTTTTTGGTTTAAGATGCAACTACTTGGTTGGACATTATACTACTTCGTTCATTTATAAGAAACAATGCGGACCCCCCCCCCCTACCTCACCTAAATCATCTTAAGTCATTTTTGGATGACCCCTCAATAAATCCAAGAAAAAACGGCCACAGCCAAAAACTATTGTTTCGGAAATTTTAGCGAAGGTTTGTGGAAAAGTGTCGACTGAGTCCTTCACCACGACAACGCACCTGCCTATTAATCGCAGCTTATTCATCAATCTCTGGTGAAACACAGCGTGAGTCAACTTTCTCAGCCCCTATACAGTCCTGACCTGGTATCCCGTGATTTCTGACTGTTTCCCAAATTAAAATGTGCTCTAAAAAGAAAACGATTTCAAAACTAAGAACAAACTATCTATTTTGATTGATCAACAAACTTATGTCCAAGGGAAAAATTTAAATTTACACAAGATTTTTGAAGAAGAAGATAGGGATCCTTGGTTTGTAAATTTGGCAGATATTCATATTCTTGATTCAGTTACAGATATTCTCAGATTAGGTCAAGGTTTTAGTCACCATGTGATAAAAAGTAAATCAAAACAAATGATGGAAATAGTTAAAAATGTTGAATCAAGTATACACAAAATTTCAATATTAGATCAACAAGATTTCCGGAACAAGGTTCTACACTTGTCAAAGAGCTTTGTTGATCAGAATTTTTTGCACATTAGTAGCATTGATCATAAAATTTCTGAAGGTTTCATCATAACAAAAAGTTTCCCTGAAACAACCTTGACATAATTTGCATGAATGTTGATAAGGGCAATATTACAGTTTGTATCAAGAAATCAGATTACATTAGGGATATGGAGGATTTACTTTCCAATCGTGATAACTTTGATTTATTGAGTGAAAATCCGTTAAAACAATTAAGAAGAGACACTTTCATGATTCTGGACAATTGGAGAACGAAAGGACTTTTCGAAAAAGATATAAGATGGACTGATATGAATACCGAAGACACAGTTCTTGCAAGATCTTATTCTTCTTATTTTTCTGATGACCATGTAATGATTTCTTTGGATGTTGTTGCAATGTTTCCAAGTATACCCCTTGAATTAGTTAAACAAGCAATTTCCAATAGATTGGAGAATATAAAAACACGTACTCGATTCTGTCAAAAAATTTTATTGAAGGGATAGCTGTTATTATGAACTCAACTTATTTTAAATGCAATGGATCTTTTTATAGGCGAAAGTTTCTTACTCCCATAGGTTCAGTCATTTCTCCGATTTGAGCAGAAATAGTTATGGATGATTCGGAGGTCTTTGCTTTCAAGAAGCTAGATTTTGTTTTGCCCTTTCACTTTCGGTATGTTAATGACACCTTATTATGTGTTCTTCTAGCAAAGTTGCAGGCAGTTATTGATGCTTTTAATGGTTTTCATCCGAAACTTCAATTTACCCATGAAATAGAGAAAAATATTGAAATCATTATTTTGGACATAGAAGTAATTAAAGGTCAGGATGTTAATATTATTACCAATTGGTATGAGAAATGTACATATTCAGCTAGAATTTTAAATTTCTTTTCGGCTCATCCTTTTCAAAACAAAATCGCAGTAATCAAAAACTTAGTTGACAGAGCTATAGGTTTGTCCCACATTTTATTTCTAAAAGAGAACTTGAATACTGTTAGGAATATCCTTTTTCTTAATCATTACCCGAAATAGTTAATTGAGCAACATATCACAATAACAATTCAGCAAATCATAAAAAAAGAAAGTAACATTTCATCTACGGATAATCAGAAGAAATTAAGAGAGTATAGTTCTTTTAATACTTTTGTTCTTCCTTTCTTTGGTCAAATTTCGAAAAACATTTAAAATGGATTCAATAATAACTTTTTGTGAAGATCCTTCAGATAAATTTGAAAAAAGTGGTGTGGTTTACAAGATCACTTGCAAGATCTGTGAGATGACTTATGTGGAACAGACTGGCAGACTTCTTAATACTAGGTTGGGGGAACACAAAAGTGATGTTCGTTTGGGTCTTTGTTATAAGAGTGTTCTTGCTAGAGATACAAGAGGGTTTGTTGATGTTGACCATGAGTTTTATTGGAATAATGTTGCAATTTTATGTAGTGAACGTAATGAGAGAAAGGAAAAAATCATGGAAATGCTTTATATTAAAAAACAAAATAAGTTGTCTATTAATTTGAAAACTGATTTGGATAAATTAGACCAAAGTTATTCTTGTATGATTAACTACATTTAGTAATAGGTTTTCATGGATCTTCACTTTCTCTTATTTCTTCGTTTGTTCATAACGGATTTGCCTTTTGACTCGCACTTAAATCTCAGGTATCGAGGAGATAGCGTCGTGATTTCATCGCTGTTACTACATGTTCTAATTTCTTTTACCTTGATAAGGGTGCTGTATGAGCATTCAAACGTTGGTAAATATTATAAATTCGTTTATATTGTGATTTGATAATAATAAAGAAGAAAAAGAAGAAAGAAATGAAAAAGAGAAGGAAGGGGATTTGGTTGGTTGCCTTATCACTTTTCTTTCCTCCTTTTTATTTTTGTCAAAAAAAAACAATTTTTTTATTTTTAGGAATAGTCCAACTTTGATCGTTGGATTCTTGTATCATTTTGAGGAATTCTATACATAGAGTTAATTCACTTCTGGTACACCACAGGGTCGAATACTTTCCGGACAGACCTACGTGATGACTGTACTAAAACCATGAAACATATATTCCTTTATTTTAATTACGATTCATCCAATCTCGAAGAAATCTCAGCCCATTTAAAAAAAAAGAGTGACAACCAGTTTTGTGCTTCTTGCAGGAAGAATAGAAAGCAGAATGGGGAGAAGACGAATGCCGAGGCCATCAGAGCGACGAACCATTTCTGCCTCATTGTGGACTCCATTTGCGACTCTTAGATTGCCGGTGAAATATCTGCCGCAGTGATGGAAAAATCGCTAACGTAGGGAACTCGCAAAATAAAAGTAGCGGCATTTTTCAAGCGGCCCCACCCGGGAACTACCATCTCTCTCGACTCTGCGACTACAAAAACCGAAAAGCGATAGAGCGCCGCAGACTAGCACCAAATACAGCTAAGCAGTCCTCCAAAAGAAACTTGGAGACATTGACGGAGTTTCCAGTGTTACCTCTTTCGCGACAAATGTTACTCAATTGCTCTGAAGCAAGCGGTTCCTTCGGGTTGCATCTTTTCCCCAAAAATCGAACCTAAAAAAAGAAATTGTGAGACATCTTTCTCTCGGAAGCTGTAATGTACCCTTTCCTCTAGATCCAGAGGCTCTGAGATATTCGTAGTAAGAGATAAAGTCGGGCCCAGAAAATGACACAAAGATTAATGATCGCAATTTAATAGTCGGAACGATACGTGCGAAAGTGCTTTAAGTCCTTCAGTGGATTATTAAATACACGATACTTGCATATTTTGCAAAGTCTTTACTCGTTTTTGCTTTTTTTTCAAATCAATATTTTTTACTCAATTCGGTAGACCCATTAGCACTTATTTTTAGATGTATGAGGTATCATTCAATCGTATGTGCGTGCCGGGACTCGTTAGCTAAAATATTCTCACTTTGTTATACATATATTTCTTTTTCATTGTTTTCAGAGACTTTTGTTGAACCCTCGAAAAAGGTGGAAAAAGGTGCGAAGAAAATAAATGATAACAATGGGGGATGTTTCAATTAATTCTGTCAATTAGAGATGATAACATCTTTTTTTAACTAAGTGTGTGTGCTATCATATTTAAAAGATTTGAAAAAATAAGTTTTTTGAAGATTCAATGCCTTTTTAAAAAATTTATCTAACTTGCAATTCATAAAAACATGAAGCTTTTGCAAAAATCTGAGTTATTCTATGAATAATAACGATATAATAACAAATTAGAGGATATGATCATATTTTATTGCGATATATTTTTCAGAGATTTTTATCAATGAAAAAATTATACAATACAAAACCGTTTCTTATTTGGTATGAATGTTTCTAGTACTAGTGCGTACTTTTGCCGACTGCATTTTTTTCGTGAATTTATAGAGGGATCATCTAAAATTAACGTAAAACAATTTTGGTGAGTAAGGTTTGGTAAAATCTTACTATTTCTCATGAATTAACAAAGTAGTCATATTATCAACCAAGTAGTAGAATTTTTAATCAAAAAATGAATTATAAACAAAAAATGTAATAGTTGATATCTTTATCCAGGAAAGATCTGTATTTTAAATAAAAGAACAATTGAATTTAACCAGAAAAGACGAATTTTCAACAAAATAGTTGAATTCTTGACCAAAAAAGAGTTTTCAGTCAATAAAAAAATGAGCTTTCTACAAAACAGTTGAATGATCAACCAAGTAATTAAATTTTTAATTAGGAAGATAGATTTTTAACCAAGAAGATTAATTTTATACTGAAAACATGAGTTATAAACAAAATACATAAATTTTTTACCAAAAAAGAAAAATTTTCTACCAAAAATGGAATAGTTAAATTTTTATTTAAAAAAATGAATTTTCAATAAAAAATTAATTTTTTACAAAACACTCAGAGTTTCTACCAAATGGTTGAATTTCATGCTAAATTGTTGAATTTTCGAGACACAAAGACGAATTTTCAACCCAAAAATATGAGTTTCCATTAAAAAAGTTATTTCTCAACCGAATAGTTTAGTTTTCAGTTACAAACATTAATTTTCAGCCCAAACAAGATATTTTCATAAAATTTCTTTAATTTTCAATCAAAAAGATTAATTTTCCACGGAAATTATGAATCTCCAACCAAAACAATGTATTTTCAAGAAATTAGTTCAACTTTCGACCAAGGAGTTGAAATTTCAACCAATGTAACACAAAATGTAATAGCATATATTTCAACAAATAAATATTTTTATTTTAAATAAAAAACAGGTCAATTTTGAATAGAATATTTGATTTTTTCACAAAATGAGAAAATTCTCAACCAAATAGTTGAATTTTGAACTAAAAAAAAACAAGAATTTTCAACTTAAATGCTGAATCTCCAACTAGAAAATAGAATTTCACACCAAGTAGTTCAACTTTCGACCAAATGATTAATTTTTCTACCAAATTGTTGAATTGTTAATTTCAGAGCCGAAAATATGAATCTCCTACAAAACAGTGAAATTTTCAAACCAGAAATGTAAATTTTCAGCAATAAAGTATATTTTCAACTAGAAGGTTGCATTTTCAACCAAAATATATCACATTTCTAGGAAACGAGATAACTATCCAAACCGAAAACGAAAAAAAAAACTTTGAATCGAGTTTTTGAAACATCAAGCCAGCAAGACATTTAGGTCCTGCAAAAATTATGAAATTGTTTATTTGTAAAACTAAATACTTTTTTTTTCATCAACACATTTAAAGTTAGTCCTACTACTTGTCTTACCTCACTGTATCTTACATGAGAGGACGAGGGGGAAGGGCAGAAATTTCAGAAAAACATCTTACTTAATTTGTGGATGATCTCTTATTTGTTTTTTCATTTAGTATTATTTTGTAAATTTATGATTACCACATTCAATATTAATACTAATATAACTAGGTACTACTAATATTACTAGGTAAATTACAAGTAATACTGTTACAATTATCAATAAAGTAACTTAAATTGTACTACAGTAGGAACTAGATCGCGCTAAAAAACATCTGTTTCCAATCAAATATGTTTAACTTCTGGTTTTCAGTGATTCCCATACATAAAAATATCTTCCGTTACCATTTTAATTTTTCAACGCTGTAAAAACGAATTAATACGTTTAAATAAAATTTAATTGAAGTTGTGACAGTTTACAATAAATGGGACATAGACACGAAAAACACAGGAATAGGGGAAAGTGGGGTATGGTGTTAGTGTGGGGCACGGTGACACTTGTAACTAATGCTCATGTTTCTTCATTTTCCTATTCGTTTTTTTTTAGTAAAATAGCTTTCCTAAGTACTAAAGAAAGCTACTTTATGTAAAAAAGCTAATATGAAAATCAAGAAACACGAGCATTATTTGCAAGAGTCACCGT
Organism: Andricus grossulariae; assembly: GCA_011634705.1. Taxonomy (NCBI): domain Eukaryota; kingdom Metazoa; phylum Arthropoda; class Insecta; order Hymenoptera; family Cynipidae; genus Andricus; species Andricus grossulariae. The sequence goes on along the minus strand of JAABKJ010000085.1, from coordinate 52,359 downwards.
GCCCCTCACTGACACCATACCCCACTTTCCCCTATAGACTTTTTGCGCGAAGAATGAATTTGTTAATTTATTTCAGAAGTTGTTTAGATTAGGTTCATGCTGTGAAAAAACAAAAGAAGGTAGACACTACTGAATTTGTTAGTTGTCATCAGTTATAGATATTACACGTTTTTGCCCTTGTAATACAATTACAATACAATGATAATACAATGTAATACAATGTACATAGATTTTCTTAAATCGCAATATACTGGAATAAACAATCTGTTGAATTATTCACAAGGAATTTAAATCTCTTACATCTAGCTTAGTATCCTCATCTTGTTAACATATCATACTTTCACTTAGATCCTAACTTTGCTTACAATCACTTTAATAATGAACACACAAAATGCTAATGTTAATCCAACCAAAGGCACAAATATGATTTGGTATTTCACTTCCGTAAATCCTGCCAGTTGTTCCAGACGAAGATTCAAATATTGCGACTTCAGTGTGTCTCGTTCATACCATTTCTTGCAGACACCAGCAGCTTGCAGTCTCATTACTGATTGATTAAATCTTTCAGCAAAGGGTGAACCAGCTTCTAATTTTAAAGCTTTGACTCCTTACATTACCTTTTCTTCCACAATAGACATTAGGGGCTGACCTTGTTCACCCCTATAATCCTGCAAAATCTGGTTAGCTACTTCTCTCAACATGACGCACGAGACATTTGCATGCTTGAGTAACATATCGATGCAAGTTTCTGTTTGTGAAGTAGAATATTTCTCAAGTAAGCTCGGGGCACTTTCCACCTTGTAATTTTTCGTCAATGTGTACGTACCCTTACTGGGATACGAAGCTGTGAGGTTGAGGTTGACCACATCCTGCAGATAATTAACTGTGATCTCTCCTTTTGTCTCCAAAACAATACTTGTCATTGCAATGTAAATCCACGACGAATAAACTATGCCTGATAAAAAAATGATACCAAAGATGAGTCTTTCTTGTGTTCGTCGAGGTTCTTGAGGTACAGGTGCTCCTATTACCAATTGCACAATATACATGACTGGACAGTAGAGAATATTGAATTTCAGAAAGCGAGAGAGACCCCAAGTTAATGCCAATAAGCAGATGATAAATATAGGTGCAATCAAAGTGACCATTGTAATTGTTAAGGATGTACTTTCCTTCAGTAAAATTCGTACCACTGCACAAAGGTCAACAATTCCCGTGACTGTACTGCTTTCAAAAATACTTGTTTCCTTTGGTCCTACTATCATAAGTTCCACTGCAATTAACTGAATGTCGTTATGGATTAGTTGATAAAATACACCAGTTCCATTTTTGTTGTTGTAATTCAATTTTCCTACTGTTTTTCGATACGTCGCATCGTTGATGAGTGAGAAATTCAATGTTCTAGAAAACACTTCAGGAAGTTTGGCAGCAATTCCTGTAATATTTGTATTCACACCAAGCTCTCCTTTGCGAGCAGCTGAGACTTTGAGAAAAGGCGAATAGTCATGAACACCCATTTTTATTTGGTGTCCGTTTTAGTCGCGAAGCTTTGTTGGAAATAATTTTGTTTTTGAATGAAACACTCTTTTTGTGTAGGTTACCATGAATGGATTACAGAAATGCAATGTACGGATCGCAAGTCGATTTTTAATCAAATGAAGCTCCTTTGAAGTTTGATGCTCGACGATCTCAAGGATGCTTACGTCCAGGAAGTGTTTTGACCTGGCTTTTCGTAATATTTTTTTATAATTTAAAGCCATTTGTGACAAGTGCAAAATCAGACATTTCGGTCTTGTTCGTGCGCTAGATACTAGATTTACAACACTTAAAAGACTGTTTAGGTTTGATCTGATGGATGAACAATCTTCATCGCTTTGAGATGTTTTCGTAAGAATGAAGAGCGTCGTCTGGCGGGGATTTTGAAGTACAGATAAGTGTTATAAAAAATTGACATTCGATTGATTTAGATTTTTTAAATTCGCTGACCAATGAGGTATCCTTTGTCCAATAGCGAGTACTACATCATCAATTCTATTTTTAAATCTTGAATCGCCAATGCTTAATATCAAGACCATATATGGCTGTATCTTTTGTTGGATATAGTTTGATAAATCATTACCCCGTATAATTTGTTCGTATATCCGATGCGAACACAAAAAATCAAGAGCGAGTAAAATAAACATACTTTCGACATTGTCACACTATGAGTGAAGAATATTTTTCCATTTTCTCCATATGGATACTTGGCACAATTTTGTGCAATTATCTTCATGTAAATGATCGTTTCACCGCGATAGTGAGATATAAAGATTCTTGAAACTACTTTCTAGTCACAGGTGTAGTAATGTTAGAAAAAACCGATATTAAAGTATATAGAATGGTATATCTGATGAGATTATACATATTTTGTAATATGCTTTGTCTAATTATCATTCAATAACCCAGTTTTTTCATTTTTTATTCGTAGAAATGATGAAAAACACAAGTGATAACGCGTCAATATATTTTCAAATCATTTTTATTTTCTTAAGAAAAGTTTAGGTACTTCAAGAAAAATATTATTTTCAACATAACAAATAATATGAGAGCCTAGGTTAATTATTTTGTTGTGTTATAATTGGCTTGCTCAAGAATATATCTGTGCAGGCATCATAATTATTTTTGTTGCACCTTATATAAATTTCTTGCGCAATGCGGAACAATGTTTTAAAAACAAAAGAAAGTTTCCGGCAGAATTTTTTCACCAAAAGAAAGAAACTTATGGGGTAGCGTTTGCCAAATTCAAAAATTAAAATTTTTATTAGGTACCTTAGTGGTGGTACTTGATGGAAGGGTCACTGCGGGAAGAAACAAATTTAAAAAATAATCGAGAAAGTAAGTAAGAAAAGAATTAAATTGCACGAAATATGTTGAACATTCAAGTATAATGTATTATTATTTAATTATGTAATAAACACTTTGACGATACGTGACGCGTCTTTCTGTAGTTCGAGAAATTTCGAATTCCTGAAAGAAAATAAAAGTACTGAAAATTTTTATTCCTGAAATGATTAAATTCACAATAATAGTAAATTGCCGAAATTTCGAATTCTGGAAAATAGTAAATTCCCTTTCGGATTCTCAAATATACTATTGAATCTTAGAAACGACTGAAAAATCCCAAAAAATAAGATTCCTGACACTGGCAAATTTACGAAAAAAAAATATTCGGAAAAGACAGATAAAATTTCAGACAATTTATATCACCGAAATTGAAAATTTTCTATAATAGTAAAATTGCCGACACGGAAAAATTCCTTAATCTTATCAATCAAAAAGTTGTTCATATAATAAATACAAAATTAAATAATAACTAAAGGTATGAATGATATGAAATTCTTTTATTTGTTGAACACATTTTTTATTTTATTTATTATTTTATTATTTATTCATTATTGAAACTAATATTTACTTGTTGAGATTCGAGAAGTTTATAATTCGTAAAGTTTGTAGTATCAAATATTTTATAATGTCGACAATTTTCTTTCATGAATTACTTATTATCGGGCATTTTAAAATTCGTTAATGTTATAAATAGTCCGAAATTTTCCAATTTGGGACTTTTAACTTGTCGCCTATTTCATAATTTTGGGAGTTTTCAATTTCGAATGTTTTCTGTTTCGTGAGTTTTACAGTATAATTTATTTTTCCGGGAATTTGGAAATTCGGTATAATGCTATTTTCAAAAATTCAGAAATTTTAAGTTTCGGGAACTGGAAATTTTCGTTTTCAAAATTTTGGAAATGAACGTTTTCAGTAGTTTTATTTTCTTTCACGAACTTTCATTTTTCGAAAAACTTCTGTATCGGTAATTATTTTTTCGGTGATTTCCCACTTTCGAGACTTTGGAAATTCGGTTTTGTAGCTCCAGGTAGAAACCCATATAGTTTCGGTCGGGTGTCCGTCCGTCCATTTTTCGTACTTTTTCCCATGGAAGGGAAGTTGGGGGAAATAAGTGAGGATAAGTAGGGGAAATGAGGGAAGCGTAAGAGATAATGAGGGGAAATGAGTAAAGGGGAAGTAGGAAAAGAGAAGGGAAATGAGGAAGGGAAAGTAGGGCAAGTGAGGGGTGGGGCAGTGGGAGAAGTGACGGGAGGGGAAGTATCAGGAAGTGGGGGAGTAGGGGAAGGGATAGTTAATGAGGGGGAATGAGGGGTGTGTGAATACGGGAAGTGAGGGATAAAGATGGTAGGGAAAGTAGTAGACATAATGAGATATGAGGCTGTGTGGGCGAGGGGAAGTGATCGCTAGGGAAGGGAAGTAGGAGAACGGAAATATTAGATGGGGAAACGAGGAGAGGTGGAAGTAGAGATGGAAGGAACTGGGGAAATAGGGGTGAATGGGAACGTGTGGGGTGGGGATTAGGGGAGGAAAAATATGGAAGGGGGATGTTTGAACGACTTAATTAACGTCTTAATAGGCTACAAAATCGTTTTCTGTAGGCGCGCCTCTTTTGACTAATTTTTTTACAGAAATGCTTTATAAAAATTTGCTTGATCATCGAGACATGGCGTCAAATTGGAAGAGCAAAAGTTGAGGATTATTTTTTCGAACGTCCACTCTTGTAAGCAACTTTTTCATTTCGAATGGATTGCTTTTCGCTGAAGAAGTACAGTAGAAAAAAGGGAAAGAAATCACGAGGAAACGGAGGTCCCTTTGGGGATTCGGTGGCGTCATTAGGCTCAACTGAGAGAACTAATGCACCGTTCTCGGGATTTCGCCGGAGGCTTTGAAAAAACTAGACGAGGTCAGCAAGAGGAGGAATAAGATGGAGTTTACTAAAAGTTTTCTTGTGTGGTATTTGGTTCGATTACCTTTTTCCTTCTAGAAACCCTTCGCCATTTTTGAAGCCTAAAGATGGAATATGATATCCTTGAGATTATTCAGACATGGTCTGCATTTTCTTGAAATGGACTTTTTCGTTTAATAACAGGTTTTATATGTCATCAATTATCCAAAGCAACAAACACCTCTTTGGTTAAAATTGTATATGCAATTGGAAATAATTTTTTGTTGTTATACTAGTCCCTATGGATGTCTACTTCAATTGAACAGGATTACAGAAAAACTCTGTAACTGTTCTCGAACAAAAAGTAACATGTTCTAGAATAGGTTAGTAATAAATTAGTAACCAACGAGTCCTCAAACTCTGTAACAATAAAAATTCTGTAGACATAGAACACTGTGACACTAGGGTTCTCAAAAATGCATTGGATTTTTTTTTCTAATTTTCATGCATATCGCCCGGAAATTCGTTCGAATCCACAACAAAATAAATCCATTTTTAGTTTTGAAAAAATAAACTGATATTTAGAGGTGGCGCAAGTCCCATGAAGTTTAACGCGTATTTCCCATAAGAAAAAAAAGACGGCTCTGTACATTTTATTCAGAATCGTCAATATTAGGTGAATCGCGTTGAAACAACATTTCTCTTAGAAATTAGCCATAGAATACAAATAAAATATTACCCGCATACGTTTGTTTTATAGAGTCCCAAAAAAAAACCCAATTGTAAAAAAATGGGTTTGGAGAATTTCTGACTAATACATGAAATTCTACTTTGTAATAATAATTAGATGTTTAAAAAAATTTGGTAACCATTTATTATACGGTTTTTTTCTAAAATTATTAACTTTTTGTCCACATTTCACTTACTTTAAGAGTTCAGAAAAAACCGCAACTTTTTAACACTATGTAAGAAAAGATAGTTATAAGCAACAATGACTCGTTTAAACAAGAAGAAAATAGTTACAAACAATAATAATTCGTTTGAAGAATTATTTTTGCTACAGTGAATTGATTATTAACTCACTTCAAGTCGAAAGTAGACAAATAGTTGAAAATTTCAGAAAAAACCGCAACTTTCCAGCATTATTTAAATTCAATATTATTAACAAAAAATAATAAGTAGTTGAAACAATTAATTTTCCGAAACTTAAATAAATATTTACCTTACTCTCATTAACGATTGGACAAAAAGATGCAAATGTTTGAAAATAACTGCAATTTTCCAGCATTATTCTAAGAGAATAATATTACCAATAATAATAGTTGTTAAAATAATTTATCTATCAACATTATCCAATTATTACCTTACCTTAATGAAAAATTTGACAAAAACTGCAAAATTTTTGAAAAAACCGCGACTATCTAACTCTATTCTAAGAGAAAATTTCTAATACCAAAAATAAATTATTTAAGAAATTTATTTAAACAGCATTTTATCAGTATGAAGTAGTATTATATGTATCAGAGACACCTTTTATTTCAAAAACCGCAAAAAAATCATAATTAACGCCAAAAAATCGCAAAACCCACTTTTCCAATTATGGGTTTTTTTGGGACCCTACAAGACAGAGTTATGGATGTGATATTTCAAAAGTAATATTTTATTCGTATTCTATGGCTAATTTTAAAGAGAAATGTTGAGTTTGAACTCGATTCATCTAATACTGACGATTCTCAATAAAATTTACAAAACCGTCTTTTTTTATTATGGGAAATACCACTAAACATCTTTTTTTCAAACAAAAAAATTAATTTACTTTTGTGTGAATTCGAACAAATTTCCGGGCGATATGTATGAAAATTCGGAATAAAAATTTGGACCACCCTACTATGACAAAATTTCTGTAACAACTCAGGAACAACTCTAGAACTTGGTTGTACACGTTCTGTAAAAAATCTCGAACAATGTTAGAACTCGGTTTCGTACGTTCTGTCAAAATTCCAGAACTCTGTTACGCACTTTTTGTAAAAGTTTTGGAAATCCTGAGAATTACCTTGGTTTAAAATATAAAAGAAATCCCTGATTGTGAATATCCAAGTTACTTTGTCCAAAATTTATTTGTGGATTGCTTAAACAAGTTTTTTTAACAAATAGATTATTTACGAGAAAAGCCGATTTATACAAGATAACAGAGATAACTTCCATTGAATGTATATTTTTATCCTAATTATAATTAAACACATTAGAAATTGAATATATATTGTTGAACATAGGATTAAGCATTATATTGTATTGTAAGAGCTAAAACAGAAAAAAAAATCGGGTTATAGAAGAATCTGACAGGAATCGAACACGGGTCTCCGGGATGGCAACAAGATGATTTTTCACTCTGGTAAACTGAATTGAGAGAACGGAAATGTTACCGTTTATATGAAGTGTGGTAATTATTATCTTCATTAATTAATCATGGTTATGATTTTAATTTTCTAACGACTGATATATTTTAAGTACTGAAATAAAATATACCTAATGTGACAATAAAAAGAAATAAAATTCTGCCCTCTTTGTCAACTTTGTACAAAAATAATAAAATGTCAAATTTTACACATTTTTAATTCGAAATTGTAAATATTTAAATTTAAATTCTTTTAGGATAGCTGCTGGACCAGGAAAATGGAAAACCCCAAAAATGGCAGTGAATTTTTTTGACCGAGAATTTTACAAACTGGAATAAAAATCTGAGTAATTACTTTAAATATCAGAAATTCGTTATCGCACAATATAATGCAATTCAAAACTAGTTTGATTTTAACTTCCTTTTTAATATTAGGTCCAATTGTTAACTTTTTAAATTATGAAATCATACAGTTTACAATGCGTAATTCTGAAATCTTTTACTTAGGAATTTTCCATTTGTGGTCTTCATTTTATAGCGTAGATTTTCAATTAAAATAATCTTGAAACGCAGTATTGAAGACTAAAATAATTAAAAATCAAAAACAATCAATTTTAAAGTTAAACATGAATAGATGCATAATCAAACGCTTTTATTCAATTCTAAACCCTATTCAAATATTGTTTCTGTCTCAAATATACCATTTTTAACCCGTTTAATTGAAAAATTAAAAATTTTTGTTAAATAATCTTTTTTTAATATTTAGGAGTAGATATATGACTGTTCAGTTGAAATGAAGAATCATGAATTAAATATTGAAAAATAAGCAATTGGAAAGTGAATTATTAATTCAAAACGACCTAAAATAAGAATAATTTAACTTCTAATTTAAAAAAGTGTTCAGCTTAAAAAAATGATAATCATTAAGTTTTTAATGTTTCTAACTTAAAATTGCTTAAAGTGATATAATTTTAAAAATTTGTTGAATAATCTTCAATTCAAAGCATTGAAAGTGATAGCGTCGATTTATATTTTTTAACCAGAAATCTTTTAACTGTTTATTATATTCATTATATAAAATTTTAAAATGTTGCAGTTTCATGGCATTCAATTAAGAATTGTTGAATTGAAAACTGTTAAAAGCTTCCATTGTATAATAGGTTTAAATTATTGAGCGTTTCAGTGAAAAAAATGTGAAATAAAATATTTATAAGCTTCAATGTTAAAAAATTTTTAATTCGAAAGAGTTTCATTTTGAGTGCTTTAATTTGCAGTTCAGTTTTTATTACTTCAAATCAAAAAATCTCAGCTTTAAGAGTTCTAATTTTCTAATTTCAATGAACGTGATAAATTTTTGCAAACCCAGAAAAACCGTGAAATAACCGGAAATTTTCGTCTTCGATTACACCGGCCTTCCTGTATTTTTAAAAAATTAATCATTTGCTAGTTTGAAATCCTGAATTGAATTTTTTTTTAAATTGTTTGATTTTCTATTCATACTAATTTCATTAGATATTTCAATTTTAAACGTTAGAATTTGCGATTATCTCATTTAAAAGTTTTTAATATTAAACTATTGATGTTAGAACGTTCTAAAATCAGCATTTACAATTTGAAACGTTTTTCAATAAAAAATTATTCATTATATTAATATAATATATTATATTACATGTACCTATATATATGTATATATATATATACATATTGTTATTAATCTTTCCATTGATGGATCAAAAAAATACATACGTGTTGAATAAAAGGAAATTTAGTTAACACATAAGATTCTTTATTGTTTCAGGTCAAATCAAGTATGATTTCTCATTTTGAAAATATTTTGATTTAAAAAAAAATCTTAAACAGTTGATTTTTTAAAATGATTTTTTTATAAATTAACGATAAAGTGAATGAATTACACTGGAACTTGGATTTATTCATTCCAGATTTATGTCGTTCCGAAAATCGATGTCGTGGCGGTTTCGTCATGAGAGGAGCCGCGGGGCCGAAAGAGAAGCAACGCTCAGTCACGCGTGACAAATAGCATGAGGACCGCACTCTCAGCGCGTTAGTTGCACCAGGTTGCGTCATGCGTCCATATCCAACAGAAATGATTCACGCGGCCCTGCCCCTTTACGTCAGGACGGTCTGAATTTAGGTTGAAGGCCACTGCAAGCCATGCCCGAAACCATAATTAATTCCAAGTTCCAGTGTAGTTCTGATTGGCAACGTATCAAAATACTGAATTTAAGACTCGGTACAAAAATTGTACTTCTAAGTTCAAGAATCTTCAGCGACCGAAAACTATTATTCTCACCGCTGAAGAATGATAAAAATTGATCAAGAAAAAATTTAAGTTATCTTGACTTTCGCAGAGAAAATATCGCAATATCCTATATTTTCTCTTCAAATTATGCGTAATTATCTTCTTTAACTTTGACCTTTCCGAATTTTCATATTTATTATTAGTTCGGTAATTATTTTGGAACATTTCGAGTTATTTTACCGAATAGTTATTCATCATTCACTAAATTCACCTGATATTCACCACTTGAACAAATTCGGTAATTTCTAAAAAAGAAATTTTTTCCTTTTTGTTCTAGAACAGTTCTCTCACCAAATTGTAACAATTGTTATAGAACACTGTTCCTTTTAAGAGTTTCGTAGCCCTGGGCAGGAACCATTATAGTTTCATTCGGGTGTCCATCCGTCGTACTTTTTTAGTAGTGGAAGTGAGGGGAAATGAGGTGAGGAAATCAGGGAAGGAAAGTAGGGAACATAAGGAGGAATAAGGGGAGGGAAAGTAGGGGAATTAGGGGAAATGAAGACGGGGAGTAGGAGAAATGATGGGATATGAATTATCGAAAATGAAGAGAGCGGAAGTGAGCATAAATGAGCGGAGGGAAAGTGTAGGAAATGAGAGGAGGGAAATTAAAGGAATTGAGAGTTAATGAGGGAGAGAAAGTATGGGAAATAAGAAGAGGGAAAATTAGAGGAATTGAGAGGAAATAAGGGGAGAAAATGAGGGGAGGGTAAGTAGAGGAGTTAGGAACAATGAAGACTAGGAATAGAAGAAATGATGGGATGGGAACTATCGGAAATGAAGAGAGTGGACGTGACCATAAATGAGCAGAGGGAAAGTATGGGGAAGGAGAGGGGGAGTAACTGAGAGTTAATGAGGGGAGAGAAAGTATGGTAAATGAGAGGAGGGAAAGTTAGTGAGAGAAAATGAGGGGAGGGAAAGTATGGGAAATCAGAGGAGGAAAAAGTAGGGAAATTGAGAGAAAATGATGGGAGGGTAAGTAGAGGAGATAGGGGCAATGAAGACGGGGAGTAGGAGAAATGATGGAATGGTAATTATCGGAAATGAAGAGAGTGGAAGTGAGCATAAATGAGCGGAGGGAAAGTATGGGAAATGAGAGGAGGGAAAGTTAGAGAAATTGAGAGAGAATGAGGGGAGAGAAAGTATGGGAAATGAGAGGAGGGAAAATTAAAGTCATTGATAGGAAATGAGGGGAGGGAAAGTATGGGCAATGAGAGGAGGGAAAAGTAGAGGAATTGAGATGAAATGAGGGGAGGGTAAGTAGTGGAACTAAAGGGGAAATAAGGGGGGCAGTAGGGTAAGTAAAGGAAAGTAGAAGAAAAAATTGGAAGCCAGGGAGGCTAGTGAGAGAAGTTAAGGGAGGGCTGATAGGGTATGCTGATGAGTAGGGGAGAGGAAGTGATTTTGGGGAAGGGAAGTAAGGGAAGGGGTGTGTTAGCTGAGGAAGTGAGGAGCGTGGAAGTAGAGGAGGATGGTATTGGGAAAGGGAGGGGATTGTAAGGGTAAAGTGAGGGGTTTCGAAGCGTGTAGGAAGAAGATTAGAAGGGTGAAGTGAGAGGTTAAGAAAGGTAAAGTGAGTGGAGGGGAATTAGGGAAGGAGAAGGACACTTAGTGGGAGGATGGGAGGGAAGGTATGGAAGGGGGTGGTTTAAGCGACTTACTTTACCGTTTTTTTTTTGACTAATTTTTTGATATGGAACACCTACGGAACCTGTTTGTTAGGAAATGATTGCAATATACAAGAGACAAGGATATCCATCGTATCAGCATAAGAGCTACATCTTGAAATTTGAATTTATTTTTCTGAATGATTGCTTATCAGTCTCCTGTTCTTGCAAGATGACGCGGAGATTTTATCAGCTCACAAGCTCACTTTTTGCGAGAGGAAGTTGTTCGCCTTAACCATGAAAATAGAAGGATCAGCGTCGCGTGGGCTTAATCCCGACGCGTAACAGAGTGGCCGTTGGTTGGATGACGCTTATCCATCATCCCACACGCTCGAGACCAAAAAGGTTTCGCGATCGCGTGAGGGTCCTGACTAAGACCTTCTTGCGAAGGGTGAAATAAGCAGAGGATTTCTCAAACAGTCTATAGTCTATCCTTTATACCAGCGTTTCCCAAACATTTTTTGCACTTTCTTGCGATGAGGTTTGAGAAAAATTAAAATTTATAAAATATTAATAAATTGAATCTTACACATCGTGCTTGGAGATTGAAAAAGCTTGACTAAAATATATCCAAAATCTGCTAACGCAAAAAGTTTCTATATCGTTCGGGCATTAAGAATCAGCTGAATTTAAAATCCTAGCTGCTGCCTTTCGGAAGTTATCCGCATTTTTAGATTTTTACACAACAACCTGTACTATAAAGCTTGCATAATCGAGTTTGTTAAGTACAACGCTTTTTTATCTTTACCGTTTTTCCAAAATATATCGAAAATAAGCTTATGTTGCTTATTTTTTACATTTGGAAAATTTAGTTACCACTTTTAGCCAAGCCCAGGACCAACGACGAGAACGTAGTGTCTGAATGGTCCCTTTTTGTCTCTTTTTTCCTTCTTAACATTTTTCATATTTTTTATATATCATATATTAAATGGTATATAGAATCAATTATATATTTATTAGTATGGATAAATTTGAATAAGTGTTTTTTAACAATATTTAGGAATATATATTAGTAAATAATGTTTGAAATTATAATTGAAGCGAAGAAAATTCTATTGCTGCTTTTAGTAGCTAAGGAGTATTTGTGCTGTATACATGTTACCTTGTAACATACCCAGAATTTTTAAACATCACGATATATAGCTTCTTAGCTTACGTTACCAATTTGAGGAGTTAGAGGGGCGGGACGGCATGTTTAAAACTACGTTTAGTACCAGGGGTGAGGGGGGGGGGGCGTTATGAACATAGATCAAATTTAGTACGTTTTCTGATGATAAATTTTAAAGAGTTCTTTTTTCTCTGTTTTTAAGAAACATACCCTTTCTCCATTTTCTCTCGTTTTTTCGCTTGAATATAAAGTAAATGAATAGAACGCAACAAAAAAAAATCAACTACTTTTCGTTGAAAAGTCCAGTATTAAATTTTTGCTTCAGAATTCATCTTGTTTGGTTAAAAATTCTAAAATTTGCCTAAAAACTGTATTATTCTGATGAAAATGCAACTATTTTGTTAAAAAGTTATATTTTCTGTTAAAAAATTCAGCTACTTTGTTGAAAGCTGAATTCTTTTTCTTTTGCTTGAGAATTAATTTTTTTGACTTACAATGTAACTATTCCATTTTTGGTTGAAAATTGATATTTTTTGTTAAAAATTGATCTCTTCTAGTTGAAAATTCATGTATTTTGGTGAAAATTCGTCTTTTCTGATCGAAAATTAATCTTCTTGATCAAGAATTCATCCTTTTGAATTAAAAATGCAACTTTTCGTGTCTAAATTATTCTGGTGTGTTTGAGGATTCAACAATTAAGTAGAAAATCAAGTTTTTTTTCAATTAAATAATTCTTATGGAGATTCAACTTTACGAGAAAAAATTAATTTTTTTGTTCAAAGATCATATTTTCGGGTGAAAAAATCCACCATTTTGTAGCTAATTCAACTTTTTGGCTTTGAAATTCAATAGTTTTTTTTAAAAATTAATGTACATTTTTTAAAATTCGTATTCTTTGGTAGAAAATAATTCTTCTTGCTGCAAAATCAATCTTTTTGGTCAAAAATTTAACTTGTTGGTTACAAATTCATCTTTTTTAGTTGAAACTTCAGCTGCTTGGTTGAAAGTTGAAATTGTTTGTTGAAAATTCATATTATTCAAGAATAACCTCCTTGGTTTTAAATTTATCAATTTCATTTTTAGAAAATTAATCTTCCTGGTCAAAAATCATCTTTTGAAATAAAATCTTTTTTTGAACATTCAATTTTTTCAGACACATCATTTTAGCTGAAAATTCCTCTCTTGTGATGAAAATAGGACTAATTGGTAAAAAAAATTTTTTGTTTGATTGATAATTAATGTTTTTAACTAACAATGTGATTTTTCCATTCTTGCCTAAAATTAATATTTTTATTGAAAATTGATATTTTTTTGTTGAAAATTTATATATTTTGTTAATAATTCGTCTTTTTTAGGCAAAAGCTAATCTTGTAGGATGGAAATTAATCCTTTCTGGTTAAAAATGCAAATGTTTGCAGTTAAATTAACCGGCTTCGGCTGAAGATTCAACAATTTGGTAGAAATTAAATTATTTGGTTCAAAATTGACTTTTTCATTCAATATTCATATTTTTCGTCTATTTTGAACTATTTCGTTAAAAAATTAACTATTTTTATGAAAAATTGAAATTTTTGTTAAAAAATCGTATTTTCGGGCTGAAAATTTAACCGTTTTGTAGATAATTCGCCCTTTTGGTTGTAACGTTCGACAATATTGTTTAAAATTGAAGTATTTAGTTGAAAATTCGTGTTTTTTTGTAACAATCATCTTATGGCTAAAAAATTTTCTTTTATGTTGAAAATTGAACTGTTTTGTCAAAAATTCATCATTTTTGGGTAATAATTCAACTAGTTGTTTGAAGGTTGATCGAGTTTGTTTAAAATCAAGAATTTTTGAAAATTCACCACTTTGGTTTTAAATTTAACTTTTTTGTTGAAAATTCGGTTTTCTTAATTGGTTCAAGAATTAACTTTTTATCTTAAAATTACACTATTCCATTTTTGGTGACAAATGTATGCTTTGTAAGTTGAAAATTTAACTATTTGGTAGAAAATTCATGTATTTTGTTAAAAATTTAATATATATTTTGACTTAAAATGTTAGGAATTTAAAGTATTTAATTTTGCTTTCATTAATGTATTTAAATTAGTTTTATTTCAAAGAATTTATTCCTCAATTGTTACCCTATTTTCGCGAAAAATCAGCCTCTTTCCTATCAAATTTAACGTAATTTCACAGAATTTTATGATATTTTAATTAAATTTCAGAGAATTTATTTTTAAGAATTAAGAGATATCAAGGGATTTCAAAGAATTGAATAGACTCTAAAATATTTCAAGGTATTTCCAAAGATGGAAACCAAATTTTAAAACTATAAAATCGTTCGGAATACCTTGCGAACTATTTGAAAAGATTTCAAAGAATTTCAGAAGATTTCCGAGGTAACAAAATATTTCAAAGGATATTTAAGGAATTTCAACAGATTTCATGGAATTTTATAAGATTCCCAAGGATTTCAGTATTTTTCAAGAATTCTAACGGCTTTCAATAGTGAATAGGGTATTTTAATCCATTGTCAGGATCTAATGGAAATCCAAATATTTCAAGGGTTATCATCAGATTTTATGAAATTTTATGGGATTTCAAGGATTTTATAATAATTGAATGAAATTTCAAAAGAAATTTTAAAGGAATTTCGGTAGATTTTTTAAGAATTTGAAGAGATTTCAGAAGGTTCACAAAGACTTTAGAGTATTTTAAAAAAATCCTGGGCATTTTCAGAAGCTTAGAAAAATTGAAGGGATTTCAAAATATGTTAAAGGATTCAAAATATTTCAGGGTATTTTAAAAGATTCCAAGGAAGTTTCAAGACATTAAAAATATGTCAAGGTAATTCAAAGAATATCAAGAGATTTCATTTACTTTCATTGGATTGTCAGAATTTTTGAAATATTTGAAGGTATTTCTGAAGATTAAAATTTTTTTTTTCAAATATGAAGAATTTTAAAGACTTCAAGATATTTGAAATGTTCTCAAGAAATTTTAGAAGATTTTCAAATATTTCAAAAGATTTTTAAGAAATTTTAATGGATTTCACAGGATTTTATTAGATTTTCGAGGATTTAAGTAATTTTATAGGGTTTTAATGGCTCTCAATAAGGTATTTCAATAAATTGACAGGATATCAAAGCATTTCATAAAACTTCTAAAATATAAAGGAGCATCATTAGATTTTTTCAAATCTTTTTAAGTATTTTGAAAGATTTCAAGAAATTTTCATAAGCTTCAAAAAATTGTTAGGGATTTCAAAATATTTCAAAAGATTGGAAAAATGTTAGGGTATTTTCAAAGATTCCAAGGAATTGTGAGAGATTAAAAAAATGCCAAGGATTTTTAAGAAATACCATAAGAGTTTTATTCAACTTCACTGGATTTGAAGATATTTTGAAATAGTTCAAAATTTTTCCAAAGATTTAAAAAAATGTTTGAAATTTTAAAAAATTTTAAAGACTTGAAGATATTTGAAAAAATTCCAAGGAATTTCATAAGATATCTAAGATTTTTAAATATTTCAAAGGATCTTTAAGAAATTTTAACTGATTTCACGAGATTTTACCAGATTTCTGCGGATTTCAGTAATTTTAAAGATCCTCAAAAAGGTATTTTAATGAATTTTCCAGGACTGTGAAGGATTTCATGGAACTTCAAATATTTCAAGCGATTTCAGAGAATATCATCAGCTTTTATGAAATTTTACGGGATTTCAAGAGATTTTATAATATTTCAATGAAATTTCAAAGTATTTATTAACAAGAATTGAAAGATTTAAATTATTTGGAGGTTTACAAATATTCCAAGAGTAGATTCCAAGAACTGGAAGAGATTTCAGAAGGTTTATAAAGATCTTAAGGTATTTAAAACAAAATTTTTTGAATTTTATGAGCTCAACAAAATTTGAATGTAAAATTCCAATCTAGACAGTCTTTCCGGTCCCTAATCGGGTGCTGGCTAGCCCTTCATGACGAAAATTTGTCAAAGTATCAAATCCAAATATTTGTTTACACATTTCCAAAAATAGCCACGGTGTTTGAAAGTACCTAAAGCGCAAAATGAATATAGAAAAAAAAAATTTCCTTATCATCTAGTCAAACTTTTCGGCCCCTATTCTGGTGTTAGCTACCCCTTCAGGACCAACAAATTTTTTTAAGTGTTCTATTTTAATATTTTTTGTACATTTCCAAAATGAGTTAGGTATTTAAAAGTATCAAAAATGAAAAAATGAAATCTAAAAAGAAGGAATTTTTTACATAATTATTTAGTCAGCCTTTTCTGGCCCTAATCGGGTGTTGGCTAGCCTATCAGGACCAGCAATTTTTCTAAGTTTTGAAACCAAATATTTTTTTTGCATATTTCCTAAAACATAGACGCAGGGTGTTTAAAAGTACAACAAAATTGAAAATGTACATCACAAACCAAGAACTTTCTTTCTCATCATCTGTCAAACTTTGAAATAATTTTCAACGTCAACCATCTAAAATAGATTTTCACTAGATTGACTGAGTAGCCCTAGAATAGCTCGTCCAGACTAGCTCTAGATCAGCTTGTCCAGCCTAGCGTTTGACCATACAAAAACGTTTAACTTCTAATCAGCGCCATAATAGACCATCTGGAAAGCGCCTCATTGACAGACAGGATGGTCCATTCTGGCCCCGAATAGTTTCCCGATAATTTTCTACACAAGACTTTACTAGATTTGATGACAAATCAAACGCGCGGTAAAACCAACCAAAACCTTCAATAGGTTAGCTTATAGAAAAATCTACAAAAATGCATAACCAATATTAAGTATTTGAAGGTATGTGGTATTAATTTGAAAAATTGAAATATTGAGTTTTTGATAAATATTTGTCTACTGATATTTGAGAAAATTACGTAACATATGCGGGGGGGGGGTCCAAACTACTTTATCACGAATTCTTACATAAGATGGGGAGGGGTAAAAAATTGAAATAAAAGTATTTTACGTGCTTTATGGATGGCTCTGAGAAATCCGTATCGGCTAAACTCGGTAGCGTTCGGATGCAGTCTTCTACTCGCACCCAGCTCGCCTTCTACTCGCATCGGGGTTTAAGCCTCGACTGCCGTGGCTAGTGCGGCATCCGCTGCAGCGGTTAGTGCGGCATCCGCTGCCGCGGCTAGTGCGGTATACGCTTCCGCGGCTAGTGCGGGATCCGCTGCAGCGGCTAGTGCGGTATCCGCTACCGCAGCTAGTGCGGAATCCGCTTCCGTGGGCAATAGTTTGGGAACCGCTGCTCCATACTATATTTTCCGAGAGATGGGAAGACCGAGGCGAGGGGTTAAGTTGAGAATAAAGGCAAGTGCTCCAGCTTTAGGGTTGGTGGATGCGGCAGAAAAGTGTAATCCCGGAGATCAGTGAGCGGCAGATTCGGCCTTAATGAGCTCCTCAATGATAAATGACTCCGCGGGCGCGCCTCTCTTATCCTTAGCAGGAAGGGTGTACCGTACCTTGTAAGGTAAGGTGGTACATGTCTGGGTTCTGCGCCGGTTGTTATGGTATCCATCCTCCAGCCGCTTCCATTTCTCGTCTCGCGCGCCGCGTGAAGCCTTCATCTCCGCCTACGATTCCTCAAACTCAGCCCAGGACTGACCAACAAGGTGGAATTCAAAATGGCGACCTTCCAAACACCACCATAAGTGACAGACATCCATCCTGCCTCGGGACGTTTCAATTCGGCTTCCTGTCCAGGATTGAGGACGTTGATTGAAAGCCCCATGTGACGCGATCCACCTTTTTTGTCTTGTGAACATGATCCTCGAGACTAGGGATGGCTTGATAAGTTATGTTGCTAGGATAGCTGTGGGCTGAATTTATCAGAAGAATGAGATGTTGAAATTAGAAAATTGCTTTTGTGATTTATTTTTCTAATCGTGTTTTCTTGTGTGAATGTAAGAATAAATAATGGGCAGGAATTAGATAGAGCGGGGTTGATACACTGGAAAAAATGACTTCTAATAAAGGCATTGCTTTGATTTTATTAATTGCTAAACATTTCACTACTTTTCTTATTGATGGTTATAAAGAAAGAGTTTGAAACCTAATTATGGCGTTCGTAGGGGAACGTTCATTAATAAATTGCCGAGAAAGAATCTGAGTAAGCCAGTGTAATCCAGCGTAATCCACTTGTAATCTGGTGTAATTCAAGTAATTTGAAGTAATCCAAGTATTTTAGAGTAATCCACTTTAGAACCTGTGTTATCCACTTATAATCGGGAGTAATCCACTTGCAACTCGAAGTACTCCACTTTTAATTTGAAGTAATTTATTTATAATCCAGCCTAATCCACTTGTAATTAAGAGTAATTCAGAGTAATTCAGATTATCCTATTTTCATTGAGAATGAATCTTCTCATCTGAAAATTCAACTATTTGATTTTTTGTAGCAAATTAATCTTTTTTAGTTGAAAGCTCATGTACTTTGTGTAAAATTTGTTTTTTTTCGGTAGAAAATTAATCTTCTTCTTTGAAAATTCATGTTTTTTGGTAAAAATTCAACTATTTGGTGAAACAATAATTTAAATTTGTAAAAAATTTAACTATATTGTGGAAAATACGTTCTTTTTATTTGTTTGGAAATTAATTTTTTTAACTGAAAATTTAACTATGTATTTGGTTGTAAAATCATGTATCTTCCTAAAAATCTGCCTTTTCCGGTAAAAAATTAATTATCTTGCTTGAAAACAAAATAATCTTGTTGCTTAAAAAAATGTTTTTTTTTATTGTTAGAAATTATTTTAATAAACTGAAGCTTTAACTATTCTCCATTTTTATTGTAAATTAATCATTTTTAGTTGAAAATTAAAGTTTTTGGTGGAAACTTCACGCAATTTGTTACAAATTCGTCTTTTTCAGTAGACTTAATCTTCTCAGTTTCAGAGTTGAAAATTCATGTTTTTGGTAACAACTGAAATATTTTGTTAAAAATTCAACAAGTTTTGTGACAAAGTCATTTTTTATTCGAAAATTCAACTATTTGGTCGTTAATTTTACTATTTTTTTGAAAATGTTTTTAGTAAATAATTAATTTTTAAAATTGAAAATGTAACAATTCAATTTTTTTTTTGAAAATTAATCTTTTTTAGTTGAACATTCAGCTATTTGGTTCGTTAAAAAGTATCCTTTCTGGTTGAAAAGTAAAATTTTCTGTTAAAAATCCGTCCTTTTTGGCTAATTTCAACTGTTTTTGATTTAAAATCAAAATATTTTTTTGTTAAAATATCATCTATTATATTTTTTGTTGAAAATTCATCTCTTTTGGTTTAAAAACAATTTCTATGTACAAAATTCAACAATTTTATTAAAAAGTCATTTCTTTGGTTTATGATTCATCATTTTAGTTGCAAATTCATCTATTTGGTTGAACATTTATTTTTGTCGATGAAAAATCCTTGTACTTTGGTTGAAAATTGATTTCCCAACTGAAATTTCAACTATATTCTAATTGAAGATTCAACATTTGATTTGAAAATTCTTCTCTTTGATTGAAAATAATAATATTTTGTTGAAAATTCGTTCTTTTCTGCTTTAAAATTAATTTTTCAGCTGAAAATTTACAAATTCATTATTTCGTGGATAATTGATCTTTTTTGGATGTAAATTCAACTATTGGGCTGATAATTGATATTTTGTTGTTCGAAAATTCTACTTTGTTGGAAATTCGTCTTTTTCGGTATAAAATCAATATTTTTGGTTGATAATTCATGTTTTTGGTCAAAAGTGCTGCAGTTCAAATGCAGCAGTTTCAAGTGCTACAGTTTAAAGTGCTGTATTTTTAAGTGCTGTAGTTTGAAGTGCAGCAGTTTAGAGTGCCACTCGTTGAAGTACTGTATTTTTAGACGCAGCAGTTTGAAATGCAGCAGTTCAAAGTGCAATAGTTTAAAGTGCAGCAGTATAAAGTGCATCAGTTTATAGTGCTACAGTTTAAAGTGCTGTATTTTGAAGTGCTGCAGTTTGAAGTGCAGCAGTTTAGAGTGCTACTGTTTGAAGAACTGCATTTTTAGAGGCAGCAGTTTGAAGTGCGGCAGATCAAAGTGCAATAATTTAAAATGCAGCAGTATGAAGTGCAGCAGTTTATAGTGCTATATTTTAAAGTGCTGCTGTTTAAAATTCTGTAGTTTGATATGCTGCTATCTAAAGTGCTGCAGTTTGAAGTGCGGTAGTTCAAATTGCAGTTGTTTAAAGTACATTAGTTTTAAATGCTGCAGCTTGCAGTGATGTAGTTCAAAGTGTTGCAGTTTAAAATTATGCAATTTAATATGCTGCTGTTTAAAGTGCTGCAGTTTAAAGTGCGTCAGTTCAAAGTGTAGCAGTTTTGAATGCTGAAGCTTGAAGTGCTGTAGTTTGAAGTGCTGCAGTTTGAAGCACTGCATTTTAAAGCGCTATATTTTGAAGTGCTGAAATTCAAAGTACTGTAGTTTAAAGTGCTGCATGGTTTTCTGGTGGCATTTCCAACAGATGCTGACTCGGTTCTGTGTATTCTGTTCAAAATTTTAAACTGCATCCTAATTCGTTTCTGGTTAGATTTTCAAGCAGAGCCCCGCCGATAGTGCATTGGGAACTGTTAAAATATTTCAACTCACAATGTTTTCTACTTGCTTTTCCAAACTCAATCCCAACTGATTTCTCCTTGGACTTCCAAATAGAGTTTTACAAGAATTCTGTCTGTACGTGGTGCTGTCTGGATCTGCTTGGGTGTTCTGGCACTGAAAGCTGTATTTGGGTTCTCAAACACAATCCTAATTGTTTTCTGTTTGGATTTCCACATAAAGTTTCACCAATGAGCGTCAAATCCTATTGCTGTTAGGATCAGTTTGGATGATCCAATACCGTAATTTACTTAGTTCATGAAACTCAATCTGAGTTTGGTTTGTGTTTGGCAATCCCAGTAGAAGATTATAATCATGCACCAAGTCACAGTTGTTGTTAGGATCTGTTTAGATGATCCAATATCATAACCTATTCCAGTTAACAAACTCAATCTGAATTGGTTTCTGTCTGGAAATCCAAATACTTTCACTGATTGTATACTAAGTCCTACTTTCTGTTATGATCTGTTTCGATTTTCCAACTCTGTAACCTACTTGTATTTTCAAACATTCCTGTATTACGAAGCACTTACCTTCTTACTAGATTAATCTGTTTGCATTTTAGAACACTGTTACCTACTTGGATTTCCGAACACAATCTGAATTGGATTTTGTTTGGATTCTCAAATAAAAGATTATAATCTTGCACCAAGTGTCAGTTGTTAAAATCTGTTTGGGTGATCGAAAACCCTATCTTACTTGTATCAAGAAACTCAGTCTAAATTTTATTCTGTTTGAGAATCCAAATAGTTCCACCCATCATACATTATGTCCTACTTGCTGTTAGGATCTCTGGATTTTCTAACTCTGTAACCTATTTGGACTTCCAAACAGAGATCAATTCAGATTTATTTTGGAAACCAAAGTAGGTTACACAGTATATGCTCTTGAAGATTATTGATTGAAGATTCATAATTTAAATAAATAACAACAACCTCTTTCTTGCAAATCAATTGATGATACTCAAAGAAGAAAGCGATGCCGCTTCCTAGATAAACGCCTTCACCTTGAGCATCCATTATCATGTACACTGTACCAAGAGCATGTAGTACTACATTTGAGGTGCAGAATTACAGATAATAAAAGTACGTGACCATTCCGGATGTTTAGTAGGTACCTAGATATGTGGGCGTGTAGAATAGCGCGTAGGCTAAGGGAATTGAGACGTCAGGCGCCCGCGGTGCTTGATGAATGCATGGCATTCAGTGGAACAAAAAGATCTTCGCTTGCAGGATGTTGTACCTCGCAATGGACCAGATGAAGCCAAAGTGAATGCAACTTACTTGTTGTACAGATAACAGTTGTATACTTCGCTCGGCAACGATGTAGGTCTCGCCACCTTTCCTATTGGAAAACGATAAAAAAGGTTGCAAGATTGGTGGTCACGCACCGCAGATTGCTCGGGGTACAATTGTTTCAATGCATCTTGGTTCTTTTGCAGTTCCGATATTGATCTCATAAATCCACACATTCGCGGCTTAGTTAGATTTTATTTATTTTTATTGCTTACAGTTGTATCAAAAGACTGAACATCGACTATTTGTGTGTTACAAACAATTGGGATCGTTATGTCTTTTAACGTGTGTTGATAAAGTAGGTGGGTAAATTTTAAACATAAATACATAAGATTGTGTTTTACTATAGACAGAAAAAATTGGGGGTACGAAACGTTACAGGTGATCGTTCGAGAAGGGTGATAGTCAGCTGATTACTTCAAACTGAGGTGAACTTTCCGTGGATACAAGGAAAGTTTACCTCAGATTGTCTACCCGCCTCGCGTTTACCCTGCCTGACAGATAACCTGCAACGTTTTGTACCCTTATTTTTCTATGTACAAGAAACCATTCATTTATTTTGAAAATGTATTCAACAGACATGTTACTTTTAAGTTTTGTAAAGAACCAAAGGACCATGATCTTACCATGTAAGTTTGATTTTATACCTCGGATCATAGTTTGGACGGCCTACATGTTAACTTTCGTGATAAAATTCTTGATTCTTACCTTGAACTATTATTTTTCTTTGGAAATTTTTCTAACTGATTTATTGGGTCACGTTATGCAGGCAATTACCCACAAAGAGGTTACTTTCGCTTCCCCGCATAATAACTTGAAAGAAACATTTAGAATCATTCTAAAATTTAGTAGTTTTATTCTTTTTTGTCACATTTACTTGTATCAAAAGCTAAATATAACATTATATTGCACTGTAAAGATGTATTAAGTTAGTCAAATACTAGAAAAATATACTTTTCTCCGTTCTCGGCATACAAGTGACCAGCGTAAGGAGAGCTTGTTATAAATACAATGAATTTCAAAAACTACAAATCTTGATAAAATTTAGGGTACTTTTTAAAGTATGCTTGAATTTGTTTTAAAGATTGTAATATCAAATTAAATACCGTTTTTTTTCATTTATAAAGGTAATTTTATATTACTGGATTTATACTGATTCAAATCAAACTTTAAGAAACTGTTAAAATAATGAAATAATTTGTTTGAATTATACATCAAATTCATGAACTTCGGTAAAAAAAATGTAAGAATTGATTAATTTTGTTTTTTAGTTTTATCAATTTTTTTTGATACAGAGATAATACACTGTAAAATAATTGTATTCAATTATATATATTTTTTTATCTTTTCAAATGATGGCTCCCCTACAAATTGTTTCCTTTGGTATCAAAATATATCTTGAATTTTTGTAAAATTAATTATATTTATATTTATTATAATTTTTGCAAAATTTTCTCATTTTATTTTAATTTGCGCTGTGGCCACTAAATTTTTTTCCTGCAAAAATTCAGGCGATATTTTGACAACAAAAGGAACCATTTTTTTGAGAGCGATTCTAGAAAAAAAAACCTTTTTTGGACCACCCTTTACTTTCTCCTTTTTTTCAATTTTCCGATTTTACAATAAACTTATTTAATTACAGTTTAACCAATTATACATATATAGGTAATATTTTTGTGTTGGAAATTCACTTAAATGGCGATTAATTATCTACTTTCTTGAAAATTTAACTATATAGTTGAAAATTCGTTTTTTTTGTTGGAAATTAATGTTTTTAATTGAATCAAATGCCTTTCGGGGTTAGCGTAACTCACTCGGTACTAGATTTTTTTTTCGAAAATTCATTTTTTTATTGAAAATTAATTTCTGTAACCGAAAATTTAACGATTTCATTTTCAATTTTTAGTTTATCTTTTTAAGTTGCAAAATTAACTATTTGGTTGTAAATTAATGTATTTTACTACAAATTTGACTGTTTTTGTATAAAATTGATCTTTTTCGTTGAAAGTGCAACTACTTTTATTTTTAAATACATTCTTTGGTTTAAAATGCATCATTTTAGTTGAATATTTCTCTCCTTGGTTAAAAATTGAACTATTTTGTTATAAATTCTTTTTTTTTGTGAGGGGTTGAAAACTTTATTTTTTAAACTAAAAATATGAATATTACATTTTTGGTAAAAAATTTATCTATCTTATGTGAAAATTTAACTGTTTTGTTGAAAAAGTACTTTTTCTAGTTGAAAATTCAAACACATGGTTGGAAATTCATATATTTTTTGTTAAATACTTCTTTTTTGGTAGAAAAAAAATCTGTTTGTTGACAAAATCCTATTTTTGTAAATTCAACTCCTTGGTTTAAAGTTGAACTACTTAAATAAAAATTATATTTTCACTTGGATCTTTTTGGTTATAAATTTAATTTTACTAGTGGTAAATTCAAACGTTTGGTTGAAAATTCGCCTTTTTTGGCAGAAAATTAATCTTTTCGTTTAAAAATTCCTATTTCATTTCTAAATTGAACTCCTTCGTTTAAAATTAAACTACTTTGCTAAAAATTATATTTTCACTTGGATCTTTTTGGTTGAAAATTTGTCGGTTGAAATATCAACTATAACATTTTTCGTTGAAAATTCATCTTCTTTAAATAAAAGTTGAATTATTTTCTTGAAAATAAATATTTTTTTATATGAACATTCAAATATTTGGGCAGAAAATTAATTTCTTTGTTGAAAATGCATTTTTTTTGTCGAAAATTACTCTTTTTCGTTGAAATTTCAACTTAGTTAAAAGTTAAATTACTTTGTTGAAAATTCATTTTTTGGGTTTGAAATGCATAATTTTAGCTGAAAATTGATCTATTTGATTGAAAATGCATGTATCTTTTTAAAAATTCGTATTTTGCGGTTATCTTTGTTAAATATTCATTTCTTAGTTTGAGATGCATAGTTTCAGGTAAAAATTCATCTTCGTGGTTGAAAATTTAACTATATTGTGGAAAAGCTGTGTTTTTTTTGTAAAAAATTAATTTTTTAAATTAAAAAAAAAAACGTTCCATTTTTTGTTGCAGATTCATCTTCTCCGGCTGAAAATTAAACTATTCAGTTGAAAATTTATTTATTTTGTTGAAAATTCCTATCTTTTGGTAAAAAACCTAATCTTCTTGGTTAAAAATTCATATTTTTGGTTGAAAATTCAACCATTTGGTTGAAAATTATACAATTATGTTTAATAATATCCTTTTATTCAAAAAGTCGTTTTTTGTGAACTTCAACGGTTTCCGATTTAATATTAAAATCTGTTTTGGTATAAATATCAAATAATACATTTTCCCTCGCTAATTCAGAACTTTTGTTTAAAAATTATTCTTCTGTGTAGAAAATTAAAAAATTTTCTTGAAAAGTCATTTTTCGATTATTGTTCTAATTAAAAATAAAAATATTCCATTTTTTGCTGAAGATTTATCTTTTGTAGCTGAAAGTTAAACTATTTGGTTAAAATTAATTCAGTTTGTTGAAAATTCGTATTTTTCTATAAGAACCTAATCTTCTTGGATAAAAATTCATTTTTTTGTTGTTGTTGAAAATTCAATATTTGGTTGAAAATCAATTTACTTTGTTAAAAGTCAAACGATGTTGTTACAAAAGTATCCTTTTTGTTTCAAAATTCCACTAGTTTGCTAAAAATTCATCTTTTTGATTAAGGATTCAATTATTTCTTTATAAATTCTTCTTTTTGTGTTTATTTTACTGTTTCTGATTCAAAATTGAAATATGTTTTTGTTGAAAATCAATTATTACATTTTTTCTTGTGAATTCAGCTCTTTTGGTGAAAAATGATTCTACTTTATAGAAAATTCAACAATTTTCTTAAAAAGTCATTTTTTGGATGAAGATACGCTATTTTAGTTGAAAATTCATCTGTTTGATCTAAAAGTTAACAATTTTGTTAAAAACTCGTTTTCTTTTTGGTGAAAAATTAATATCTTCACATGAAAATGAAATTATTACATGTTTTGTTAAAGATTTATCTTCTTGAAACAATGTATTTTTGCAGGTTTAAAATTCAACTATTGGATTGAGAATTAATATACTTTGTTCAAACTTAAACAATTATGTTAGAAAGTATCCTTTTTGGTTGAAAAGTCAACTGCTTTGTTAAAAATTCGTTTTTTTTATTGAGAGTTTAACTATTTTATTACAAATTCGTATTTTTTGGTAGAAACCTAATTGTCTTCGTTGAAAATTTATTCTTGCAGGTTGAAAATTCAACTACTTTGGTTAAAACTTAATCTATTTTGTTTAAATATAAACAATTTCGTTGAATGTAACCTTTTTTGTTGAAAAGTCAACTGTTATGTTGAAAATTCGTCTTTTTGATTGAGGCTTCAACTATTTTGTTCAAAATTCGTTTTTTTTTCGGTTGACTTAAACTGTTTATAATACAAAATTAAGATCTGTTTTAGTTCATTCCAGTTGAGGTTTCATCTCTTTGACTTAAAATCAACCAATTTGGTTGAAAAATCGCTTTTTTCAGTTAAAAATTAATGTTTTTACCAAAAATTTAATAATGATGTCAAAAAGTAATTTTAGTTAAAAATTCCCATGAGTCTATTTTAGGTGGAGTAATTCACCATAATTTCATACAATCCAAAATCATACTTTGCAATCTGGAGTAATTTCAGATAATTTAGATTAATTCTGTATATGTGACGTGGAACGAAGAAACCAGCATAGGGACCAAAAAAATCAATTTTCCGGTTTTTATTGATTCTGAATGGTGAAGGTTTTTCCTATAAAGTAAAAAATCCCCATTGCAACACCTGTTCGTCTTCCTTTCACTTAGACTTGCTTGTTCTCGTAAACTCATTTTCGATCCTAAGGCTTTTTTCTTCGTTCCACATCACATACATATATAGTTAATCCCGGGTAATCTGATATAATCCAGAGTAATCCATCTTCGCATGAAGCGTAGTTTTAGGAGTTGTTTCCCAATCGGAATACTTCTATTAACTTGATAGCACGAATATTTCATTCGCTTAAAAGTGATGTGTTCCTTCCGCTTGAGATTTGACCATTCAGCGAAAACAAAATATGATGAAAAAAAAGTCGTGAGAAATAGGTTGATTGGCAAATGAAGGACTCGTGTCTCGAAATTCTATTCGGGGCTGAATTTTTGATGAGGGAGCATGAAGAAAGGTGTGTAAGGCAGAAGTAGAGTTGGTCGAGCGCAAAGCAAAAAGTATACGTCGAGTGGTGGCACGTACAAATTGCCCCCCTGTTTCCTTGCATTTGTCATTTCAGAACGGGGCAACCTCCAGGTTCTTTCATTTCCCAAATAATTCCGAACCCTCATTAATAACGTAACGCGCTAGCAAACGAAAAAGCGCCAGCAGGTAGCAACGGTATTTATGTATTTGTTCGTTTCGACGAGCTGCGTGTCTTCGGCGTTTTGGCCTTGAAAATCAAAAATTCTCCAGAATGGACAATTGATTTCTATCTAAATCTCGCGACCAGGTCCGAAACCGATTCCCGGATTGAAATGTCTTCAGAACAAATGACTCCTGTCAGTTAGGAAGGAGAACCGCCTATGACAAGTGCTCAATAGTCGTAAAAGGCCATCAGTCTGTGGCTTCTAGCTGAATACAAAATTCATCTCTATTCTTTGAAGGTCCAACTACAAAGAATTCAAAAGCGGTTGCATAAGCGCAAATTTGGCTAAATTTGGGGCACAATGGAACGGAAAATGTCGCATTTTTCGTTTTTAGATTCACAGGGCATGAGATAGTATTATATGCACTTCCTGATGTTCTTGAGAGAACTCTTCAGAGGTATCCAAAAAAGAGATCAACATTTTTTTCAATAAAAATGTTTCATTTTTGAAAAGAAAACTTTTGTTGAACAAAATTATGTTGATCAGTTAAAGAGGTGTAATCAAACTCTAATATGAAATTCTTTATAAATTCCCATTAGTGTGACGCTATTTTCAGTGATTTTTGACTGACTTATTTTTCATTTGAGAACATTGTTCAGTACGTTTCCTGATGACACATTTTGACCAATTTTGCCAATTTTGCGAAAGATGGCCCTGCAACGATGTCGTGAAATAATAACTTAATAAGTTTAAACATTCTTGAAAAAATTCATTTTTTTCAAGAATTCTTATCTTTCTCCCCGAGAAGAACCCAATCCAATAAAAAAATCCAACTATTCTGGGTAAAAGGTAATTTTTTTTAGTTTGGAACTTATATCTTTTAATTCAAAATTCGAATGTTTGGTTGAAAATTCATCTTTTTTAGTTGGAAGTTAAAGTAACTGGTTAAAAATTCATGTAGTTTGTTGATAATTTGTCTTTTTTGGTAGAAAATTAATCTTGTTTATTAAAAAGTCGACTTTTCGTTTGAAAATTTAACTATTTGATTGAATGCTGGCTAGACTATTTTCTTGAAAATTCATTTTCTTAAGATTGATCATTTTAGTTGAAAATTTATTTTTGTTGTTGAAAATTCAACTATTTTGTTAGAAAATGAAGTCATTAATTTGAAAATTGAACTATTTTATAGAAAATTGAAGCATTTTGTTGATCATTCGTCTTTTTTGGTAGAAAATTAATCTTTTTGGTTACAAAATCAACTTTTTGGTTAAAAATGTAACTATTTGATTAAATGTTCAATTATTTTCTGGAAAATTAATTTTTTTTCTTCAAATTTATCATTTTAGATAAAAATTAATCTCTTTGGTTGAAAATGTAAGTATTTTTTTGAAAGTTATGTTTTCTGTTGTTGAAAGTTAGCCTTTTTGTGGAAAGTAATTTTTTTAAATAAAAATTGAACTGATTCCAATTGAATATGCGATATTTTTGGTTGATAATTCATCTGTTTGGTTGAACATTAGTTTTTTTAACTTAAAATATAATTATTTTAGTTTTGGTTAAAAATTTATCTTTTTAAACGCAGAGCAGTTGAATTTTCAACTTGAAAAGATAAATTTCAACGAAAAAAAACAAACAAATGTCAAAAAAAAGGTAAATTTGCAACAAAAACTATAGTAATTTCTAATTAAAATGAAAAATCTTCAACTTGAGTAATTTAAATTTCAGTTTAAAAAAAAATTTCAAGCCAAAAACAAATGACTTTTTAGGAAAATTGTTGAACTTTACACAAAGTAGAATAATTGTTAATTAAAAGAGGTGAATTCTCAACGAAAAATTCGATAGTTTATATTTCAAACAAAAATATTTTAAATTTTAAATAAAAAACAGTTAAATATTAAACGTTAAATTTCTAACAAAAAAACAGAGAAATTTTCAAGCAAAATGATAAATCTTCAACTGAAGTAGTTGAAATTTTAGTTTAAAAAAAATTTTTTAACCAAAAACATGGATTTTTTAACAAAATACAAAAAGTTGAATTCTACCAAAAAAGATGAATTTTAAATAAAATACGTGAATTTTCAACGAAGCAGTTGAATTTGTAACTAAAAACGAATTTTAAAGAAAATAGTTAAATTTCCAACAAAAAAGAGGAATTATAAACTACAAAAAACTTGATCTGGAGAAGCTTAAATTTCAGTTTAAAAAAAAATCAAACAAAAAAAAAAGAATTTTCAACAAAATAGTTAAATTTAAAAAGAAAAGGAATTTTCAGCTAAAATTATGAATCTTCATTCAAAAAACTGACTTTTTAGCCAAATTGTTGAATTTTGTACAAAGTATAATTTTTTTATTGTTTATTAAAAAAATTGTTAATTCAAATATGAACTTTTAACGAAATAGTTGAATTCTCTACTAAAAAAGATCAATTCTCCAACTTATTGTTGAATTTTCAACTAAAAATGATAAATCTTCAACACAAAATCGAGTAGTTAAATTTTCAGTTAAAAAATAAATTTTAAACAAAAAACAAGGATTTGTCAATAACATAGTTAAATTTGAAACAAAAAAGATAGGAATTTTTAACTAAAATGATAAATCTTCAACTGAATTGGTTAAAAATTTCAGTTTAAAAAAATTTTCAAACCAAAAACAAGGATTTTTCAACAAGATAGATAAAGTTCCAAACAAAAAGATGAATTTTTAATTAAAATAATGAATCTTTATCCAAACAAATGACTTTTTAGGAAACTTGTTGAATTTTCTATAAAGTAGAATAATTTTTAATTAAAAGAGGTGAATTCTGAAAGAAAAATGTAATAGTTTATATATTAAACAAGAAAGTTTAATTTTGAAAAAAAAACATTTAAATTCTACGAAAAAAGACGAATTTTTAATAAAATACATGAATTTTCAACGAAGCAGTTGAATTTTTAACTGAAAACTATCTACTTTCCAACATGCCGTTGAATTGTTAACTAAAAAAGATCAATTTTAACGACAAAAATGAATTTTCAACAAATTAGTTAAATTTTTGACAAAAAAAAGCAGAATTTCCAACTAAAAAGAATACTTTTTAATAAAATAGGGTCATCCATAAAAATTTGGCTTACCTTATCCCTTGTGTTGCCACCCGGGTACCCGGGTACCCATCGGCACACGTTTTATTAAATAACTTTTTTTCTAATAAATAAAGACCGAATATTTCTCGAATCTACATGATTCAACCGATTATCTATCGAAATTTGCATTGCACATATTTTTAGAAATTTTTTAGCCTGACATTTTTTGCAATTGAAAAAAAAGCACTAAGCCACCCGGGTACCCGGGTACCCCGACACAAAAAGCATGATTTTCGTACAGTATATCATAAAAATAAAGTTTGTTATAATAATATATAAAGTAAATATGGATTATTTTGTAAATAATGACAAAATATATACATTTTTAATTGTTTATTTATGCAATGTACTGTCTATAATAATAATAACAAAAACACTTTGCGATATCGTTGAACAATAATCATGGAGTTTTCATTTTTTGCACAATAATATAAAAATATTGTTTAGAAAAATACATAGAATAAAGTTAATCCCTATTTTTGCATAAATCAAATTGATTGACTTATTACAATGCAAACATTAGTTATTTTTGCCGTGTGTTTACCGACAACGGGCTTATTGCAGTCGACGCATGATTTCCTGGTTTTTCGTCGCTTTCGAATAATTAATGAATAATTAAATTGTGATATCCAGGTAGGAATGCCTTCCTTGAATATGAATAATTAAATATTGATTGAATACACATAGTTATTTCAAGTTAAAATAGACTTTTAACACAAATTTCGTGAGTGGGGTACCCAGGTACCCAGATGGCAATACAAGGGTTAAAGTTATGTTTTTTATCAACTTTGACTCCCAAAGAATTTTTATGTGAAATTAAAACTTTATTTTGTTTGTTTAATCATTTACAATAGTTTATGAAAAGATGTTAAATTTTCAGTCAAGAAATTAATGTTTACAAAAAAAAAAAGAATATTCAACAAAATGTAGTTAAGTTTTCAACCAAAGAGAAGGAGTTTTAAATAAAATTATAAATCTCAAAATGGATTAGTTGAATTTTCAGTTAAAAAATAAATTTTAAACGAAAAGACAAGGATTTTTCAACAATGTAGTTAAATTTAAACTAAAGAGATGAACTTCCAATTAAATTATAAATCCTCAACCAAAAAAATTAGTTTTTAATAAAATTGTTGAATTCTCTGCAAAGTAGATTAATTCTTAACTGAAAGAAGTTAATTCTCAACGAAAAATTTAACAATCCAATACTACTAAAAACATGAATTTTCGACAAAATACATGAATTTCCAAAAAAAGAATTGAATCTTCAACCAAAAAGATGAACTTTTAACAAATTAGTTGAATCCTAAATAAAATAGTTGAATTTTAAATTAATTTTTCACGGAAAGCAATTTTTTGTACGAAGTAGTTAAATTTCAAACTAAAGAAGATCAATACTCAACCAAATAGTTGAATTTTCAACTAAAAAGATAATTTTTTCATAAATAACACATGACCACAAAATCTAAACCCTTGTAACACGGACCAGACTAGGTGGACAACGGATTTGAATTCAGAGACCCCGAAAAACTATAGGTACCCTGACTTAATTGGTTAGCGATGAATTTTGTAAGTTTGACCTTGAACTGTCCTTGACCCTAACCTGATAAGACCAAACGGATAACGGATTCGAATTCAGCGACCCCGAAAACCTGTGTGTACCCTGATTTATTTGGTGAGCGATGAATTTTGTATTTGACCTTGAATTGACCTTGAACCTGACCTGACGGGACTAAACGGACAACGGATTCGAATTCAGCGACCCCGAAAACCTACATGTACCCTGATTCATTCAGTAAGCGATTAATTTTGTAGGTTTGACTTTGAATTGACCTTGACCCTGGCCCTGACCTGGTGGGACCAAACGGACAATGGATTTGAATTCAGCGACCACTAAAAACTATAGGTACCGTGGCTTGATTGGTTAGCGATGAGTTTTGTTACTTTGACCTTGAACTGACCTTGACAGCAGACCAAACGGACAACAGATTCGAATTCAGCGACCCCGAAAACCTGTAGGTACCCTGACTTAATTGGTGAGCGATGAATTTTGTAAGTTTGACCTTGAACTGACCTTGATAACGGATTCGAATTCAGCAAACCCAAAAACCTGTAGGTACCCTGACTTATTTGGTTAGCGATGAATTTTGTAAGTTTGACCTTGAACTGACCTTGAAAACGGATTCGAATTCAGCAACCCCAAAAACGTGTAGGTACCCTGACGTAATTGGTTGGCGATGAATTTTGTAAGTTTAACCTTAAACTGACCTTGACCCGGATCTGATGGGACCAACTGGACAACGGATTCGAATTCAGCGACCCCCAAAATATAAGACCCATCTAGTCTGGTCCGTGTTGCAAGGACTTAGATTTTGTGGTCTTATGTAATGGAATAGTTAAATTTTCAGTTAAAAAATTAATTTAAAATGAGTTTATCACAGTGTATTACCTCGAATTACGAGTGGAATACCCCAGATTTCAAGTGAATTACCCTGGATTACCTCGCATTACGAGTGGATTGCCCTGAATAAAAAGTGGATTAAAGCGGATTACAAGTGGATTACTGAATTACAAGTTGATGACGCTGTATTACCTCAGATTACGACGGATTATCAGAATTTCAAGTGGATCACACTGGATTTCACGGATTAAGAGTGCATTGCCGCGGATTACGAGTGGATTAATCGGATTTTAAGTGGATTACACTGGATTACAAGTTGATTACGCTGTAACACCTCAGGTTACGAGTGGATTATCCAAATTTCAAGTGGATTATATCGGATTTCTCGGATTAAGATTTTAAGTTGATTATTAAGATTAACATTTCGAGTGGATTATCTGCATTACAAGTTGATTACACTGGACAACTGTGGATTAAGTTTGGATTAATCGGGATTCAAAATGGATTACCCTGGATTACTTCAGATTACGAGTGAATCGCTTCGGATTACAAGTTCATTACCCTGGATTACTCGGATTACGAGTGGATTACGCCAGATTTCAAGTGGATTACATTCGATTACTTTGGATAAAGAGTGGATTGTTGCCGATTAAAAGCGGATTATGCCGGATTACAAGAGGATTATCTGGATTGCAAATTGATTACACTGGATTACCTCAGATTACGAGTGGATTATCCGAATTTCAAACGGATTACACTGGACTTCGCGAATGACGAGTGGATTACCTCCCATTTCAAGTGGATTACACATGATTACTCGAGTTAGGAATGGATTGCTACGCATTACAAGTGGATTACTCTGTATTACGAGTGGATTATCTGGGTTACAAATTTATTACACTGGATTATCGTGTATGAGGAGTGGATTATACCGGATTTCAAGTTGTATTATACTGGATTACTTCGAATTACGAGTAGTTTGCTGCATATTACAATTCGATTTCCAGTGGATTTCCTCGATTACAAGTTTATTACACGGGATAACCGCGCATTACGATTGGATTAGGTTGGATTTCAAGTGGATTACAATGGATTACTTCAGATTACGAGTGGATTCCTTCGGATTACAAGTTCATTACACTGGATTACTGCAATTACGAGTGGATTGCGCCGAATTTTAAGTGGATTACATTGGATTGCTTCGTATTGCGAGTGGATTGCCGCGGATTAAAAGTGGATAAAGCGGATTAAAAATGGGTTATGCTAATTAAAAGTGGATTACCTCGAATTGAAAGTGGATTACGGTGGATTAAAAGTTGATTACATCGGAAATAAATTGGATTATGCCGAATTAAAGGTGAATTACATTGTATTACCTTATGCTACGAGTGTATTATCATAATTTCAAGTGGATTACTCTGGATTACTCGAATTAATAATGGATTGCTACGCACTGCAAGTGGATTACTCTGTATTACGAGTGGATTATCTGAATTATACGTTGATTACAATGGATGACCGTGTATTGGGAGTGGATTCCTCCGTGTTTCAAGTGTATTATAGTGGATTACCGCGGATTACGATTGGAATAATTCGGATTTAAAGTGGATTACTCTGGATTACTTCAGATTACGAGTAGATTATCCGAATTTCAAGCGGATTACACTGGATTTCGCCAATTACGAGTGGATTATTTCGGATTTCAAGTGGATTACTCTGGATTACTTCAGATTACGAGTAGATTATCCGAATGTCAAGCGGATTACAGTGGATTTCGCCAATTACGAGTGGATTATCCCGGATTTCAAGTGGATTACACTTGATTACTTCAAATTACGAGTGGATTATTCCGGATCTAAGTGCATTACTCTGGGTTACGACTGGATTACCCCAGATTACAAGTGGATTATACTGGATTAAGTTGAATTCCCAGTTTGAATAACCGAGTAGTCCTATTGATTACCAGAGTTGTTTCCCCAAAAATTGGTTTATTATTTGCTTGATAATTCAATGATTTTGTTGGAAAGTCATCTTTTTTGGTTGAAAAAAATTTTCGGTTAAAAGTTTAACTGTTTGATAGAAAATTCGTTTTTTTTTTTCTCGCAAATTCATCAATTTGTTAGTAAATGCAACTATTTGGTTGAAAATTTACTTTATTTAAATATGTTCCTATTTAGATGCATTCATTTTATGTTTTCAAATAAAAATATTTTTTGGTTGAAATACTAAATATTCCCCTTTTAGTTGAGAATTCATCTTCTTTGCTTGAAAAGTCATTAATTAGATGATGATTGAACTAATTGTCAAAAAAAATTATTTTTATGGTTAAAGATTCATTTTAGTTAAAAATTCATCTCGTTGGCTGAAAATTGAATTATTTTGTAAAAAAAATTTTTAATTTGTTATTTGGTTAAAAATTCAATTACTTGCTTTCACTTTAAATTTTCACTGAAGATTCATATTTTCGAGATGAAAATTCAACTGTTTCGAAGAAGGATCATCTGGTTGGCTTGCACATTCAACAATTTGTTTAATTTTTTTTCTTTTTTTCGACTGAAAAATCTCGCTTGTTTGAAATTTTAACTCTTTCGTTAAAAGTTCAACTTTATGGGTTGAAAATTCGTACCTTTTGGTAGACATTTATTTTTCTTTGATTTCAAATGCATCTGTTATATTTCGAACTAATTAACTTGTAATCCGCTTTCATCTACTTGTATTCAGGATTAATCCACTTATAATAAGGATTAGTCCAAGTGTAATTCAGATCAATCCACTCGTAATCCAGATTAATCCACTTGTAATCTAGCTTAATCCACTTATATACCAGATTATTCCACTTGCAATCCCGATTAATCCACATGTAATCCAGATTAATCCCTTTGTAATTCAGAAATATCCACTCGTAATCCAGTTTAATGCACTTTTAATCCAGATTAATCCCTTTGTAATTCAGAAATATCCACTCCTAATCCAGAATAATCCACTTATAATCCAGTTTATTCTACTTGTAATCCACGTTAATCCACTTGAAATCCAGGTTAATCCACATGTAATCTAAATTAATACATTTGTAATTCAGATTATTCCACTTGTAATTCAGATTCATCCACTCTTAATCCACTTGCCATCCACTTGCAATCCAGATTAATCCATTTGTAATCCAGATTAATCTACTTGTAATTCCGAATAATCCGCTTGCAATCCATATTGTTCAACTTGTAATTCGTGATAATCCACTTGCAATCCATGATGATCCACTTGTCGTCCGGAATATACCACTTGTTGTACAGGACAATCCACTTGTAGTCCAGTTCAATCTACTTGTAATTCATAATAATTCACTTATAACCCATGACAATCCACATGCAATCCATAATGATCCACTTGTAGTCCATAATAATCCACTTGTAATGCATATTAATCCACTTGCGACATAGGTTCATTCTCTTGTAGTCCAGATTAATCCACTTGTAGTCCAGAATAATCCACTCGTTACCCATAATAATCCAATTGTAATCCATAATAATCTACTTGCAATCAAGGTTAATCCACTTGTAGGCCGGATTAATCCAGTTCTAATCTATAATAATCCACTTGCAATCCAGGATAATCCACTTGTAGCCCAGATTAATCCACTAGTAGTCCAGAATAATCCAATTGTAATCCATAATAATCCAATTGCAATGCAGGTTAATCCACTTTTTGTCCAGATTAATCCACTTTTGGTCCAGAATAATCCACTTGTCAGGAATAATCCACTAGTAGTCCGGAATAAAATCCTTGTTGTCCAGAATAATCAGCTTGTAGTCTGGCATAATCCACTTGTAATCCATAACAATCCACTTGTAATCCATGATAATCCACTTGTAATTCATAATTATCCACATTTAATCCATAATAATTCAATTGTAATCCATAATAATCCATTTTCAATCCAAATTAATCCACTTGTAGTCCAGAATAATCCACTTCAAACCAATAATAATCCAATTGACATTCACAATAATCCACTTGCAATCCAGATTAATTCACTAGTAGCCTAGATTAATTCACTTGTAGTCCAGAATAATCCACTTGTTGTCAGGAATAATCCACTTGTAGTCCGGAATCAACCACTTGTTGTCCAGAATAATCTGCCTGTAGTCTGGCATAATCCACTTTTAATCCATAGTAATACACTTGTAATTCATAATAATCTACTTGAAATCCAGAATAATCCACTTGTAATCCGGTATAATCCACTTGTAATCCACGATAGTCCACTTGCAATCCATAATCATCCACTTGCAATCCATGCTTATTCACATGTAATCCATAATAATCCAATTGTAATCAATAATAATCTATTTGCAATCCAGATTAATCCACTTGTAGTCCAGAATAATCCGCTTGTAATCCACGACAGTCCACTTGAAATCCATAATAATCCACTTGTAATCCATGATTATCCACATGTAATCTATAATAATCCAATTGTAATCCATAATAATCCTTTTGCAATCCAGCTAAATTCACTTGTAGTCCAGAATAATCCACTTGTAATCCACGATAGTCCACTTGCAATCCATAATAATTCACCTGTAATCCATGATTATCCACATGTAATTCA
Organism: Andricus grossulariae; assembly: GCA_011634705.1. NCBI lineage: Eukaryota > Metazoa > Arthropoda > Insecta > Hymenoptera > Cynipidae > Andricus > Andricus grossulariae. Next base: position 14,707 of record JAABKJ010000085.1, on the reverse strand, counting down.
TAATAATCCAATTGTAATCCATGATAATCCATTTGCAATCCAGATTAATCCACTTGTAGTCCAGAATCATCCACTTGTAATCTATGATTATCCACATGTAATCCATAATAATCCAATTTTCATCCAAAATAATCCATTTGCAATCCAGCTAAATTCACTTTTAGTCCAGAATAATCCACTTGTAATCCATGATTATCCACATGCAATTCATAATAATCCACTTGTAATCTACGATAGTCCACTTGCAATTCCTAATAATCCAATTGTAATCCATGATAATCCAATTGTAATCCACAATAATCCATTTGCAATCCAGCTAAATTCACTTGTAGTCCAGAATAATCCACTTGTAATGCACGATAGTCCACTTGCAATCCATGATAATCCACTTGTAATCCATGATTATCCACATGTAGTCCATAATAATCCAATTGTAATCCAAAACAATCCATTTTCAATCCAGCTTGATCCACTTGTAGTCCAGAATAATCCACCTGTAATCCACGATAGTTCACTTGCAATCCATAATAATCCACTTGTAATCCGTGATTATCCACTTGTAATCCATAATAATCCAATTGTAATCCATAATAATCTATTTGCAATCCAGATTAATCCACTCGTAATCCACGATAGTCCACTTGCAATCCATAATAATCCACTTGTAATCCATGATTATCCACGTGTAATCCATAATAATCCAATTGTCATCCATTTGCAATCCAGATTAATTTACTTGTAGTCCAGAATAATCCACTTGTAATCCACGATAGTCCACATGCAATCCATAATAATCCACTTGTAATCCATGATTATTCACATGTCATCCACAATAATCGAATTGTAATCCATAACAATCCATTTGCAATCCAGCTAAATTCACTTGTAGTCCAGAATAATCTACTTGTAATCCACGATAGTCCACATTCAATCCATAATAATCCACTTGTAATCCATGATTATCCACATGTAATCCATCATAATCGAATTGTAATCCATAATAATCCAATTGTTATCCACAATAATCCATTTGCAATCCAGATTAATCCACTTGTAGTCCAGAATAATCTACTTGTAATCCACGAAAGTCCACTCGCAATCCATAATAATCCACTTGTAATCCATAATAATCCACTTGTTATCCATAATAATCCAATTGTTATCCATAATAATCCATTTGCAATCCAGCTTAATCCACTTGTAGTCCAGAATAGTCCACTTGTCGTCCAGAATAATCCACTTCTAGTCCGGAATAATGAATTTGTAGTCCGGCATAATCCACTTGTAATCCGGCGTATTTCAAGTAATTCAGAGTAATCCACTTGTAATCCGGGGTATTTAAAAGAATTCTGAGTAATCCACTTTCAGTACAGTTGTAGTATGGAGTAATCTATTTCTAATCGAAAGTAATCCACTTGTAATTCGACGTATTTCCAGTTATTCGGAGAAGTCCACTTGTAATCCACTTGCAATCCACGATATCCACTTGCAATCTAGTTGAAATATGGAGTAATCTAGTTCTAATGCAAAGTAATCCACTTGTAATCTATATAGTTCGGAGTATTTATTTATTCCACTCCCGAGGAGTGAAATAAAATAACTTTAAACAACTCCTCGGAAATTGGCTATTTTCGCGAGTCTTCGGAGACGCTGAAATTCGAAGTTTCGCGTCACGTGATGTGAAAATTATTTTATTGAAAAATTTGTCTTTTTTATTGAATTCAACTATTTTTTGTTCATAATTAAAATCTTTTGTGGTGGTAATATCAACTCTTCAATTTTGCGTTCAAAATTCATTTTGATTGCAAATTTAACTGTTTGGTCAAAATTAATCGTTGTGGTTTTTCGTTTTTTTTTTTTTGTTGAATTCAACTATTTTTGTTTTAAAATTGTAAACATTTTTAGTTAAAATATCAAATGTTACATTTTTTCCTTGAGATTTTTTTTTTTTTTTTTTTGAAAATCAAACTATTTGGTTTAAAATTTACATTCTCAGTTCGTCATCATAGCCCGTTTTCTCACGTTACTTAACAAAGTACTACGCACTTAATAAAGTGTCAATAAATTTGTATTTGACTCGTTGCACCCGAGAATCGTATAGAAGAGCATCTTAATTTTCATTTGATCATTAAAGTCAATTATAAACACAGAGAGAGAAAAAATAGTTTTTGTTACATCTCAATTTAGGTTCATTTTCTGTCTTAAAATGAGACCTATTAAATAAACAAAACCGATTTTCCTCATTCAAAACTAAATTAATATAAAAAATAGAAACTCGTCTAATTAGACTTGCAAACAATTTTTTCATTATTTAACAATTAAAAATTAAAATTCATTTTTTTTTTATAAATGTTGCACTATTCGAAAAATTTCCGACATTGTAAAATTGCCCAAAAAGAAAATGTTCAAAATAGGAAATTCCCGAAATGATGAAATTTCCAAAATATAAAGTTCTCAAATAATAAAATTTTCGACAGAAAATATCAGAATTAAAATATCTGGCACTGTAAAATTAAAAAAACTTGAAAATTCACGAATTTAAACAATTAAAAACATTGTTTTTCAATACAAAAAATGTACTTATTAAGACTACAATTATTACGTTTTCGAACAAATAAAAATTTAAATATTGAACAAAATTGTTCTTGCATCAAAACATTTCCTTATTGTATTTTTAATAAATAAATAATATTTGGGGTGACTGAAAAATGCCGAACAACGAAATTCCCGACACTCTAAAATTCTCCGAAGAAAAAATATTTGAAATAGAAAATTCCCGAAATTATAAAATTGCCAAATTATCGGAAATTTTCAAATTCGGTAATATTATAAACTTTTCGGGAGTTATATTTTTCGGGAATTTTCCAATTCACGATTTTTATATTCCGGCAATTTAATGATTTTTCGAATTTATTTTACGGAATTTTTATATTTCGGCAATTTTTTTTTGCGGGATTTTTATTCGATTTTCATAACGTTCTTTTTCCGGATTTTTATATTTTGGAAATTTTATCATTTTAGGGATTTTGTATTTGGAAAATTTTCTTTTTCAGGAATTTTACAGTTTCGGGAATTTTATTTTTCGGGATTTTTCAGTCGCCCCAAAAATTTAATTAATGAGAAAATATAGCTTCCAGCCAGAATTTTATTTAATTTTAACGATTAGTATTCCCTTGGTATAGAATATTTTAAATCTTCGATTAACATTATCAAGGTGCGCATATTCCATAAGTCAGCAATGACCTTTATTAATATACAGTCAAATGAATAATTCTTGATAAGTTATTCTTATATGAAAACCTAAACAGCTAAACTAAACTAATCACATTTCTGAATTTTTCTTTCCTAACATTAAAAGTTAAAAATATAAACAATTTGAAAATACATTCACAATCAAAATTTCAAATATTAAGCTTTAAACATTGTTGAAACAATAATTAATCAATTAATAATTTCGAATTGTGTGAAACAGGTGAAACTTACAAAAAAAGGACAATATTTCTAATATAACGTAAAGAAATTCAACTGGTATCATTTATTTTTATTTTGAGTTAAAGAATCTCGAAATTGAATTTGCAGTTTAAAAATTAATTTTTCACCTGAAGAAAAACGAATTTTTAACAAAAATTGCAATCTTCTACCAATGAAATGAATTTTTAACAAAGTAGTTGAAATATCGACCGAGTAGACGAATTTTCAATGAAAAAGATGAATTTTCGACGAAATAGTTGAATTTTCAATCAAATAGTTCAGTTTTCAACAAAGTAGTTAAATTTTCCATTAAAAATATTATTTTTCTACTAAAAAAGATAAATTTAAAAAAAACTACTTTTCAACAAAATAGTTCAATTATTCACAAAAATAGTTGAATTTTTAAGGAAAAAGCTGAATTTTCAAACAAGGGAATAATTTTTTTTACCAAAAAAGACGAATTTTTAACAAAGTACATAAATTTTCAAACAAAATTGTTCAGTTTTCAACCAAGTAGTTAAATATTTCATTAAGAATATTATGTTTCTACCAAAAAAGACAAATTTTTAATAACAAAGAAAAAACAAATTTCCAAGCAAATTGTTCAATTTTTCATAAAAATAGTTCAATTTTTGACAAAAAAGATGAATTGTCAAGCAAGAAGATTAATTTTTTACCAAAAAAGACGAATTTTTAATAAAATACGTAAATTTTCATCCAAATAGTTAAATTTTTAAGGAAATAGTTCAGTTTTCTACCAAAAAAGGTAAATTTTCAACCGAAAAAAACCTAATTTTTAACAAAATAGTTCAACTTTTGAGAAAAAAGATGAATTTTCAAACAAGAGGATAATGTTTTTTTTACCAAAAAAGACGAATTTTCAACAAAGTACATGAATTTTCAAACAAAATAGTTCAGTTTTCAACCAAGTAGTTCAATTTTTCATGAAAAAGATGAATTTTCAAAAAATAGGATTATTTTTTTTTACCAAAAAGACCAATTTTTAACAAAGTAAATGAATTTACAATAAAATAGTTCAGTTTTCAACCAAGTAGTTAAATTTTCCAAAAAATTATGTTTCTACCAAAAAAGAAAAATGTTCAATAACAAACAAAAAAAAAAAGAATTTCCAACAAAATAGTTTAATTTTTCACAAAAATAGTTCAATTTTCAGCGAGAAAGATGAATTTTCAAGCAAGGAGATTAATCTTTTTACCAAAAAAGATCTTTATCTTTCGTTTGCAAATTTATCTTTTTTAGTTGAAAATTTATATATTTTATTAAAACTGTATGATGTTTGGTGGAAAATTCATCTTTTGGATTTAAAATTGAATTATTTTCTTAAAATTTCATTTGTTTGTCTTGAAAATTGATTATTTTAATTGAAATTTTAATTCTTCTATTTTTTGTTGCAAAATCATTTTTTTGGATGAAAAAAAACTATTTTGTTGAAAATTCGTTTTTTCTTTGTTGAATATTTATTTTTCTACGATTTTAACTATTCTAATTTTCATTGAAAATTGATCTTTCTTATACGAAAATTCATGTACTTTGTTGAAAATGAGTCTTTTTGGTATAAAATTAATCTTTTGGGTAGAAAATTCAACTATTTGGTTAAAAATTCATATTTTTGGTTGAAGATTCATCATTTTAGTTAAAAATTCATTTATTTGGTTGAAAATTTATCTTTTTGACTTTCAAACACAACTAAAAAGTGCTTAAAATATATTTAGAAACAATTTTTTTCGCATGAACATTATTAATCTTCTAGGTGTGTGGTTGGTTTTATACCTAAAAAAATTTAGAAATTGGGATTGTCTTTTTCTATTCCTCAGACACTATACCGTCAGCCACCTTGCGATACAACCTTTAGGTTGACATGGATAGATGAAGGATGGGATGAGGTAGAGAAGAGAGGATTGAAAAAGATAAACGTTAATTGAGATTAATAAATAAAGAGATGTAAAAAAAGAGAGATAGAAAAAGAGATAAAAAGAGATAGAAAAAGTTTGACGTGGATAGATAAAGGATAGGACGAGAGAGCGAAAAGTGTATTAAAAAAGATAGGCGGGAATTGAGATTGACAAAGAGAGAGGAAAAGATTGCTAGGCTAGGGTGAAACAGCGAAGAAGGTATTGAGGAAGATAGGTATGCATTTAACTTGACAAACAGAAAAAGATTGCCGTGGATAGATGCAAGGATAGGATGAGATAGCGAAGAGTGTATTGAAAAAGATAGACGGTAATTTCGATTGTCAAAGAGATAAAAAAATATTTCTAGGATAGGATGAGACAACGAAGAAGTTATTGAAGAAGATAGAGATGAATTTAAATTGACAAACAGAAGAATATTGACGTGGATAGTTGAAAGATAGGATGGTAGAGCGAAAAGTGTATTGAAAAATATAGACGGGAATTTAGATTGGCAGGCAGATACAAAAAGGTTGCTGGAATAGGATGAGATAGCGAAGAAGGTATTGAAGAGGATACACGTGAATTTAGATTGACAAAGAGATAGGAGAAGATAGACGTCTATAGAGGTAGGATAAGATGAGATAAAGGGAAGGAGACTGAAAGAGATAGACCAGAATTCAAATTGGCAAAGAGATAGAAGACTATTAACGTGGGGGGGGGGGGATAAAAATAGGATTAGATAGCGAAGGGTGTATTGTAAAAGATAGACGGGAATTTAGATTACCAAAGAGATAGAAAAAGATTGACGTGGATAGATAAAGGATAGGAAGAAAGGGCGAAGAATGTATTGAAAATAATAGACAGGAAATTAGGTAGACAAAGTGATAGAAAAAGATTGCTGGGACAGGATGAGATAGCGAAGAAGATAAAGAAAAGGAGATTGAAAAATATAGACGAGAATTTAAATACGCAGAGAGATAGAAAAAGGTAGAAGTGGGATAGATAGAGGATAGGACGAGATAGCGAAGAATGTATTGAAAAAGATAGACAGGAATTTAGATTGACAAAGTGATAGAAAAAGACGGACTTTGATAGATGTGGGATACGATGAGATAAAGAAAGGGGAGATTGAAAAGGAAAGACGGGAATTAAGATTTACAAAGAGATAGCAAAAGATATACGTTGATAGACGTGAGACAGGATGAGATAGGGGAGAGGATATTGAAAAAAATTGACATGAATTTAAATTGACAAAGAAATAGAAAAAGATTGAGGTGAATAGATAAAGGATAACATAAAATAGCGAAGAGTGTATTGAAAAAGATAGACGGGCATTCAGATTGACATAAAGATAGAAAAAGATTTCTAGGATAGGATGAGATAGCGAAGAAGGTATTAAGGAAGATAAACGTATATAGACATAGGATAGGATGAGATAAAGAAGAGGAGATTGAAAAGGATAGACGGGAATTAAGCTTGATAAAGAGATAGAATAGATAGAATAGAATAGAATAGATAAAGAACAGGATGAGATAGCGAAGTGCGTATTGAAAAAAAAACCCTGGGAATTAAATCGACAAAGAGATAGAAAAATATTGTTAGCATAGGATGAGATAGCGAAGAAGGTATTGAGGAAGATAGACATGCATTTAAATTGACAAATAGAAAACTATTGACGTGGTTAGATAAAGGATATGGTGAGATAGAGAGGAGGACATTGAAAAAGATCGACATGAATTTAGATGGTCAAAGAGATAGAAAAATATAGACGTTGATAGATGTAGGATGCGATGAGATAGAGAAGAGGCAATTAAAAAAGATAGATGGGAATTCAGATTGACAGAGGGATAGAAAGATATTGACGTGGGTCGATAAAGGATAGGATGAGATAGCGAAAAGTGTATTGAAAAAGCGAAACGTAAATTTAAATTCACAAAGCGATAGGAAAAGTTTGACGTGAATAAATGAAGGATAGGATGAGATAGTGAAAAGTGTATTGAAAAAGATAGACGGGAATTTAGATCCACAGAGAGATACAGAAAGATAAAAAAACGAACGGATACATAGGAGTTTCATTGTGAATAGAATGAATGAATGAATATTACATTTTTATAGTAAATTAATAAAGCGATTATATTATGCAGAAATGAATTTTTATATACTTTCCACTTTTTAAATGGAAAAAAAAAGAAATTTGAATGAAATTGTTGCATCAGTCCCTCATAAGAATTGCCTTATAATCTTATATAATCACATGTGGTACACATAGAGATATCAAATGAGCCCTAGTGCAATTTCTAAATCAGAAACTGGATTGGTCACTAATATCCAGGTCAACAAATCGTAGTAGACTCTACTGTACATATTGTGTTGCACAAGGGACAACTTCTAATCACTACGTAAACACTATTTCACTGATTAGGAATTTACTGGAGATAATTTAGGAAAAAATTCATGGAATCGATTTGATTAACACCCAGTTGATAATGTGAAAATTGATATCATTTTTCAGGACGTTTGCTCGGATTCTTCCTTCCGGTTGAGAGATAGGTTAAAAGTTTGTAGGACTTGATTTACAGGTCATAAAAATCCCTTTAAAATGACCCCTATTAAAATTCTTTGCGACTAATTGTTTACGAGAAATTAATTTGTTAATTATGGGTAACCTTTTTTCGAAAAAGCCTGTGTAAAGTATTGATAGCAGGATAGAATACAATGAAATAAAAAAAATAGTACAAAAAATATAAAATTCGGCTAAATAATACACAAAAGTTATAATTTCCTGTCATTTTCGTTGCAATTCATTGTATTTATTTATGTTTTCTTGTAAAAAAAGTTTCTTGTGTTTCGTACTTATATGTAACATTTTTTTTAAATGTGCAAATTTACTGATTTTGAAAAGCATCAAGCGACATTTTTTTTATTTTTTAGCTTGTTTATTCAACATTGTTAAAAATAATTTAAATCCAAAAAATAGAGCATTTTTGTATAGCCTTGCAAATAAACTGTCAGACTTACTAAAATCATGAATTTTCTGATTTCTGATAATTTTAATAAGCTGTTTTGATACATATAAGATAGGAAAAAAAATTTTCCGAGAAAAAATGGATGAAAATTTTCCATTTGTTAACTTAAATTATTTATAACAAAAGTAAATTTTAAGTTTCAGCAATTTTCTGAAGTTTATTATATTTGTGAAGCTACTTCTTCAAATATTCGAAAACAAAGAATTTTGTCCACGAAAAAAGCATGAAAATTGTCTTTTGTTAACTTAAATTATTTATAGCAAAGCTAAAGTTAATTGTAAAAAATAATCTGCAATTTAAGTTTATTGAACTATTTATATGCAAAGAATATGGAAACAATATTTTCTGGAAAAAATAGCAAAACAGTTTAAGGGTAAACAATTTTTTGAGTTTATTAGTTTTGAGAAGCTACTTTTTTAAATATGCGACAACAAAGAATGTTTTCCGTGAAAAAATTATGAAAATAGTCTTTTGTTAACATAAATTACTTATAAAAAACATTGATATTGATTGTAAACAAAAATCTGTAGTTTCGTAGGTCTATTAAACTATTTTGATACAAAAAAATATGAAAAAACAAATTTCCGGGAGAAAATTATGAAAATGTTCTATTTGTTAACTTAAATTATTTATAGAAAACCTACATTTCAAGGTTTTATAATTTTTGTCAGTTTATAATATTTTAGAAGCTGCTTCTCTAAATATTCGACGACAAAGGATTTTTTCCGCGAAAAAAGCAGGAAAATTGTCTTTTGTTAACTTGAATTATTTATAACAAAGCTAAAGTTGATTGTAAACAATAATTTTTAGAATAGTAAGTCTGTCAAATTATTTTTATACAAAAAAAAATGAAAAAAAAATTTCCGGGAAAAAATGATGACAATGTTCTATTTGTCAATTTAAATTATTTATAACAAACTCAAATTTCAAGGTTTAACAATTTTCTTCAGTTCATTATGTTCGAGAAGATAATTTTTTAAATAATCTACGACAAAAAATTTGTTCCGCGAAAAAAGGATGAAAATGTCCTATTTGTTAACTTAAATTATTTATAATAAAGCTCAATAATTAATATAACAATAACTTGCGGTCTAGTTAGTCAAGTAAAATATTCTTCTACGTATAAAATGAAAAAACAATTTTTTCTGTGAAAAAAGGATGAAAATTTTCTATTTGTTAACTAAAATTATTTATAACGAAGCTAAATATTAAGTGTAAACAATAACCTGTAATTTTGGTAGTCTAGTAAAATATTCTGATACATAAAAGTTATAAAAAAATCCTCCGCTAAAAAGGTTGAAAGTTTTCTATTTGTCCACTTAAATTATTTATAACAAAAGCTGAATATTAATTGTAAATAGCATTTTAGTTAGTGTAGTAAAATATTATGATATATATAAGATGAAAAAAGAATTTTTTTTCGCAAAAAAAGGATGAAAATTGTCTATTTGTTAACTTAAATTATTTATAACAAAACTAAATATCAAGTGTAAATAATAATCTTCTTTTTTGCAAGGCTAGTAAAATATTCTGCTTCATACAAGTTTTAAAAAAAATTTCACCTTGACAAAAGAATGAAAATGTTCTATTTGTTATCTTAAATTATTTATAATAAAGCTAAATATTAAATCTAAACAATAACCTGCAGTCTATTTAGTCTAGTAAAATACTCTGACACATATAAGATGAAAAAATAATTTTTCTTGCGAAAAAAAGATGAAAATGTTCTATTTGTTAACTTAAATTATTTATAACAAAGCTAATTGTTAATTATAAACTATAGTCTATTTAGTCTAGTAAAATACTGTGACACATATAAGATGAAAAAAGAATTTTTTCCGCGAAAAAAGGATGAAAATTTTCTATCTGTTAACTCAATTTATTAATAACAAACCTAAATATTAGGAGTTAATAATACGTATTCTATTAAAATATTCTGATGAAATTTAAGATGGAAAACAAATTTGCCCACAAAAATATGATAAATAAAATCCAGAAAAGAGAGAAATTTCCATTTTTTGAACATTCCATAAAATTGACCTAAATTATAAATAAATTATAAAATTTATTACATTTTATAATTGAATTTGTTATTATAAATAAGCCTCTTGTTAAGTAAAGAGGCTCCCAAAAATTGCATCTCATATAACACCTGAAAGGGTAATGGATGCGGGCATAATTTAAATGGGTTTCAGCATCAGTACCCTCACTATACGTTCATTGAATACTATGCTCCCCAAAGACAAGGACAAAATTTTCAAGTCAACTCCCGATCTTTATATTCTCAGTGAAACGGTTTACTTACGAGAAAATAGAGGCCATCTGTCGATTTTTCTTCGAACTAAATTTTTTTCTGGAAAAATTTATTTTCTGATGACAATTCTTGTCCGATTTGAATGTTCTTTTTTTAGAATTCAAGCTGATAAAATTCCGCATCAACTTCACCGAACAAATTATTAAAGGATTGTTGCATTATTTTTTTATTAATTAACAAACATTTTTAAAAACATTTTTTTTACTTTCGAAGAGTACTGTTTTTTCAAAAATAATTGGATTCATTCGAGGATACCCAGAATGAGTTGAGCAACTATCCAGGAAAGTTTTTCAGTAGCAACACAGATGTTTGCAAATGTATTGAATTTGTTATAAACAAATAAGTGCATAAAAATTACAAATTCATTTTCAGAAGACAGTTCTTATCCGATTTTAATTTTTTTTTTTTAGAATAGATGCTAAGAAAATTTTGCATCAGCTTCATAGAGCAGATATTGAAAAAAGTTTGTTATTATTTTTTTATTTAATAACAAATATAGAAAAAAATTGAAGCTTGTGAAGAGTACCGTTTTTTTAGAAATACTTGGATTTATTTAAAGATACCATAAGCCAGCGAAGCAACATAACAAAATTTTCTAGTTATGAAGCAGATGTTTAAAAATTTATTGAATTTGTTATAAATAATTAAATGCATGAAAATAGTTTCGTGGGAATTGACAGTGATTCGTTACTATGGAATGTACTAAAAATTACTCGGCAATGACACCTAATTAACACATTTAGTCAGTAAAAAACAATTTATCATTGTTTAAATAAAATTAATTAACAAATGCACTGATGGTCTGTTTTTCGACATACAGACTTGGTTCTTTCAACGTAATCTATTGAAAATAAATAATTTATAAACTTCTAAGGTCTTTTCAATTTCACTCAAAAAATATTATTTTCAATAACAATAATTTAAACAAACATATAGATTAACATCCAATTATTTGGAAATTTCTTGCTTTCATTCGATGATAATTGATGATTGCTTTAAAAAAATTAAATAACAAATTATTTGGCTATTAGCAAAAATTTAAACTTTCTCCTTTTAACGCAATTAACTTTTAATAACTGATTTTCGCAAACAAATTTAGAAACTAGGATGGCGATAAACTATTTTTATTGTCATTAACAATGTCATAAATAAATTTTTCTCGTCTCATGCATTTGTAAACTAAGAATTCCGTTTTTCTTTGTGGAATTGTCTAATAATTTCTTAGCAATGATTCATTGTTATTATAATTGCGCAATCGTCAGCAAGACAAGTGCTATTTTTTTAAGTAAACTTAATTAACAAATGCACTGTTCGGCTATTTTTTGACATAAAAATGTATCTCTTTTAACGTCATAAAATAAAAATGTCTAATTCATAAATTTTTCGGGACATATAAATTGCAGTAAACAATTATTATTGTTGATAACAATTTTTTAAGAATTTTTTTTCATATTATGTATTTATAAACAAAAAATTCTGCTTTTCTTTGAGGAATTAATAGCCAATTATTTAGCAATTCCTTACTATCAATCGATGGCAATTAATGATTGTTTAAATAAAATTATTAACAAATTTATTTGTTGGCTATTTTCCACTATTAAAATTTTTTTTCGCGTGATCAAAGGTTAAATAACTGACGAAACTATTTTCAATGACTTATTTGTTTATAACAAATGGAAAGAATTATCAAACAATTTTTGCCAATAAATGAAAAATAAATGTAAACCTTTTTTCTAATCTGCTCTATTAAATTTATTATAAAAAATCCAATTTTACTGTTTTTTAACGAGGGCGCAAAATATTTTACAAATAATTACGAGAAAGTACAACAATTTTAACAGAAAAATGCAAATAAATGAAATAAATGACAGAATTTTTTTTTTTAATTTCTATGAATTTTGTACTTCTTGTATTTTTTGTGTGTATTTTGTTATGTTTTTAATATTTCACAAGAAACTATACAACGGTTTATAATTTTTGAGTCAAAAATTGCATTTTTAAAAATTAAAATGCAATAAATTTTAATAAAGTACAATGTGAAAATTGTTATTGTCAAGATTTTGAACTATTTAAACAATGTAGTAAAAGTTTCCTAATTCTAGCAAAAATTTGTTGTTTCCAGTAGAATTATATTTGTAATTTTCTGCAATTTTTAACGATTTTTTAAAAACTTTGAATAATTTTAAAAATAATTTTACAAGAAGCTACGATTTTTTGCTAGAATGTGGACCCTTTTATAAAATTAAAAATTAATTACAAATTTTTACAAGAAAATGCCAATTTTCACATTTTGTACTTTATTGTAATTTAATTTAATTTAATTTTTAAAAACTTTAAATAATTGTAAAACTAATTTTACAAGAAGCTACAATTTTTTGCTAGAACTTGGGCATTTTTATAAAATTTAAAAGTAATTACAAATTTTGGAAAAAAATTCAAATGTTCACATTTTGTACTTTATTGTAATTTAATTTAATTTAATTTTTTTAAACTGCGAATAATTTTAAAAATAATTTCACAAGAAGCTAAAATTTTTTGCTAGAATGTGAACACTTTTATAAAATTTTAAAGTAATTACACATTTTTACAAAAAATGGCAATTTTCACATTTTGTACTTTATTGATTTTTAATTTAATTTTTTTAAACTTTAAATAATTTTAAAAAGAATTTTACAAGAAGCTACAATTTTTTGCTAGAATTTTGACATTTTTATAAAATTTAAAAGTAATTACAAATTTTTAGAAAAACATTCCAATTTTAACGTTTTGTACTTTATTGTAATTTAATTTAATTAAATTTTTTTAAACTTTGAATAATTTCCAAAATAATTGTACAAGAAGCTACAATTTTTTTCTAGAATTTGTACTCTTTTATAAAATGTAAAAGTAATTACAAATTTTTACAAAAAATTCCAATTTTCACATTTTGTACTTTATTGTAATTTAATTTAATTTAATTTTTAAAAACTTTAAATAATTTTAAAAATAATTTTACAAGAAGCAACAATTTTTGCTAGAACTTGGTCATTTTTAAAAAATTTAAAAGTAATTACAAATTTTGGCAAAAAAAAATCAAATTTTCACATTTTGTACTTTATTGTAATTTAATTTAATTTAATTTTTTTAAACTGCGAATAATTGTAAAAATAATGTTACAAGAAGCTAAACTTTTTTGCTAGAATGTGGACACTTTTATAAAATTTAAAAGTAATTACACATTTTTACAAAAAATTCCAATTTTCACATTTTGTACTTTATTGATTTTTAATTTAATTGTTTTAAACTTTAAATAATTGTAAAAATAGTTGTACAAGAAGCTACCATTTTTTGCTAGAATTTGGACATTTTTATAAAATTTTAAAGTAATTACAAATTTTTTGAAAAAATTCCAATTTTCACTCTTTCTACTTTATTGTAATTTAATTTAATTTATATTTTTTTAATTCGAATAATTGTAAAAATAATTTTACAAGAAGCTACAATTTTTTGCTAGAATTCGTACTCTTTTATAAAATATAAAGTTAATTACAAATTTTTACAAACAATTCCAATTTTCACATTTTGTACTTTATTGTAATTTAATTCAATTCAATTTTTAAAAACTTTAAATAATTTTAGAAATAATTGTACAAGAAGATACAATTTTTTGCTACAATTTGTACTCTTTTATCAAATTTAAAAGTAACTACAAATTTTTACAAAAAATGCCAATTTTCACATTTTATACTTTAATTTAATTTAATTTAATTTTTAAAAACTTTAAATAATTGTAAAAATAATTGTACAAGAAGCTACAATTTTTTGCTAGAATTTGTAATCTTTTATAAAATTTAAAATTAATTACAAATTTTTACAAAAAAATTCCAATTTTCACATTTTTTACTTTAATTTAATTTAATTTAATTTTTAAAAACTTTAAATAATTTTAGAAAAAAATGTACAAGAAGCTACAATTTTTTACTAGAATTTGTACTCTTTTATAA
>JAABKJ010000084.1:0-61244 GCA_011634705.1 Andricus grossulariae | reverse complement strand
AGTCTTGCGGTAGTGGTTTCCACCACTCAACGGCAGCATTCCGAACTCTCCTTCAACGAATCAGCAAATGGCTACAATGGGATGAAATTCGACTGCAGATCCTGGGATGTAACATTCTACTTAATATAAAAATAAAGTTTTGTCTCGTGCAAATTTTATTATTGTTTGGTCCTCGACGGCTCAGCGTGCAGACATCTTGGATTTCTCCCACCCAACCTGAAATACCTGATAGATGTCACTGTAATGCGCGCTAGTTGTTCAAAATTATAATTTCAGATGAAAGATGCGTGACCGTCCGCGAAGAAATGGATCTAATGCGGAAAAAATCGATTTTCAGTTTTTTACACCAATCTATAGTTTTTGGTAATAGTCAGTAAGTAAATTTAGTGACGTAACTAAAAACGTGCTATAGTTTGTAGGAGGTCCGTTTGAAGTTAAAAAGGCCGATTTATATCTTGTTTTTAGTAGCGTAAGACAACAGTATAGTCTAGTATAGTATTTTTGCTTCTCAATATAGGAGACAACGCCCCCCCCCCCCGGCGGCAAGGCGGGGTTTTGCTTCACAGTAGTTACGCCACTCACATTTAAAAAAATTAAATTGTCGGAAATTATCTTATAATTTCTTATCTTTTAAGATAATGTTATTTGAAATAATTATCATAAATAAACATAGCGAATAACGTCTATTTTATACCCCTTATAGAAATAATCAATGGAACACGATTCAGAACGATTCACAGTTGTCAAAACTTCAATCGTTTCCAATCGCTCCTAATCGGTGTACTATTTGTTACTCGATTTCAATTATTTTCTATTAACTGTTCGGTTAAAATTTTTTGTTTTGTTTTTGTTGCAAATTTCAATATATTTTCTTTGAAATTCCTTGTTTTTCGGTAGAAAATTAATTTGGAAGGTTTAAAATAATTCTGTTTGATTGAAAATTAAACTATTTTTTTGCAAATTAGATGTTTTTGTTTAAGAATTTAACTATTCTATTTGCTTTTTTATTTGTTCAAGTTTAATCTAAATTATTAATTTTTTACTTGATTATAATATTAATTTAAATATATATATTTTAAATTCGTTGTTTTTTGATAGAAAATTAGATTTTATGGATAAATATTGATAATTTATATTGAAAATTGAACTATTTTTAAAAATTCGTTGTTTTTAGTAGACAATTTAACTCTTCTATTTGTTTTTTTATTGGTTTAAAATAAATCTTCTTAGTTGAAAATTGATTTTTTTTTATAGAAAATGTAACTATTTCTTGAAAATTAGTTTTTTTTTCTATAAATATTGAATAAATATCAGAAAATCTTTTCAAGTTTTAAAATATTTTTAATCCTTTCAAATTTGTATATGAATCTGAAGAATATTCTTTCATTGAAACCTTCCAAAATTCTTAGAAAGATTCGAAACTGGTTGTTCGAAGACCTGATTGCTTGTATTCTGTGTAAATATGACTTTTAGTGGATGTTTTCAATTTGTTCATTGCTGAGATTTCATAAAATTTTGAACAAAATTTGATCTTTTTAAGATTTCAAAAGAAAGTGCTTTTTAAGAATTTTGAAAGATTTGAAGAGGATAAAAAAAATTTTCTCAAGTTTCTTAAGAATATTTACAATGATTGTTTCTAAAATTAATTTGAAGAGAATATTTAAAAAGATTTCAAGATAATTTTTTTTTTTGACAAAAAATAATTTCAAACGAATATTTAAGAACATTTTAAAACATTTCAAAAACTTTTAACGAATTGTCAAAAAACATTCTGAAAGATTTAAAGAATATTTTTAAAATTTTCCAAAATTTAAAAAAAAATCATGAAAAAAAAGTCATGAAACTTTAAAAATTAATTTTAATATTCAGAAGATTTTTAAAAAAATTAAAGAAAATGTACATTTTTGAAGCTTTTGAAATAAAATTGGGATTCTTTTGAAGATTACGGGAAAAGTTTTTTATGTTTTTTTCTTTTGAAAAGGTAATTTTTAAAGATAATTGAAAAATATTTTTAAACATTTTTAAAAATTTCAATAAATGATACAACTGAAGAATTCCGAAAAGAGTCTTATAAATTATTTTAGTAAATCACGGTGAAAAATGATAGAAAATGAAAATTTTTATAGAAAGTTAGTTGTTTATTTGTTGTTCAAAATGTAACATATTTTTAATTGTTATTTTTTGGACAGAAAATTATTCTTTTAAATTAAAAATTTATCTTTTTGATTGAAAATTCAATTATTTTTTGAAAACTCGTTGTTTTTTTGGTTGAAAAATTAATTATTCTTACAATTTATTCCGCATTTTTTCCTGGAATTTATAGAAATCTTCTGAAATGTTTGAAGATCTTTTCAAATTTTCTTTAAAAATTAATTTTTTAAAACAGAAAATCCTTTCGACCGAATCCATTTCAAATAAGGCAGGTTCTACACTTGAAGTCGCAGAATCTCTCGGAGAGAAAATATATTTTTTTATACGAAATTGAGCGATACGTATCTTTGCGATTTGTGAAACAATTTTTTTACGAAGTTATGCGTATTTAAATTTTTTGCTTTGTTTACAAAAAAAAACAGACATGCGTCTGGCTAGAACTGCCGAGGCGCCTTTGGTGTGGTGCAAATTAATCTGCATCATGGAGATTCCCGTCTCAGCCATTGACAGGCTAATTCGGGGCACCTCCGGGTGCTTCTGTTCCCCCTGCGGAGCCCAGTTGGGTCACTCGGAAGGTAACCCTACTCGCCCCTAAATAGGGGCGGTAATCAAGAGCCGCCAAGGCTCTGATTGAGGATTCAGGAAGATCGACGACTAGAATCCCGCCTCTCCCCTTCGGCCTGGAACACTGCCTGTCGGAATAGACTTTGCACGAATCAGTTCGCAGAGACGGGTTCTGAAAACTCAGGCGCCCCAGAACGACCGTCGGACTCTCGAGGGTACCGGGAATCAGTACGGTCGCTCTGCGGTACCTTTGCAGACACTCCGTCCCTTTGACTTCCAAGTTTAGGCCCTCTTTGAGCCTAAACGTTGAGGCTTTTTCCACAAACCAGTATCGCGACCAGGTGTCCGCGGCCTCCACAACGATGGCCCCCGAGTTGATGAAGATGTCATTGAATCTGAGGGCGCGCCCCTCGCGGGGTAATGCGTCAATCCCTTTAGAGATTTCATCCATCATCCTGTCCAACTCCTCAAGAGTTAGACAGTTCTCAGGCCAATAATATTAGCCTGCGGAGTTGCTCCAGGTAAGGTTATTGCAGACACTGCCCCCTGTGGGATGCCTTGGCTGCTGTTTGCGAGACGCGCTTTGCGGCCTCTCCTTCTCTGTGCTCCGCAACGTTGTCTTCTCCTTATGGAGAGTTCCGTTAGCTGCACTTCTACGGCTTCGACAGGATCGTCTCCACCGTTATCTTTGGTTCGCACCGCCTCTGGTGGGCTGGCCCCTAAGGAGCCTCCCACTTTTGGCGGTGGGTTGGTGGAGGGTCCCGGAACGGATCCCTCACTGGTTTTAGTTTGTTTTAATTTATGAGAATTCATTTGAGTCCCACGAGAAGCTAGGGAAATAAGAAACACCTTCGGCAGAGCCCCGCTTCCAGGGGGTGGGTCTACACACTATGGGATTCGATCTGGTGTCGAAAGTGTCCGTTTTGACACCTCCTTTTGGACCCCCGCCTGTCCGCCTCTACTGAGGGGGGCAGGCCGGGTTGTTCAAGGATTTTGTTGACCCTGGTGCCATTCAGCTCTTGACACGGCGATCACATCGTAGCTTGGGAGTATGAGAACTCGCGCCCTCGATATTCCAGGAGGCTTTGCCATTATCTCCTAGAAGGATCGCTCCTTAAATTAAGTCCCACCGACTAGTGTCCGTCAGTTGCCCAGAGTAGTCACATCTCGCAGTGCAGCCCCTCTGGTTCACCTATTTCAGATCTACCGTCTAATGAGACCCGTAAGCCCTCCCACCAGCTAGAAGGTCCCGCGATCCCTGGGGAGAGCAACGTAACCTATGAAGAATCGAATTTTATTTATTTCCTGTGTATAAAATGATATGTGTATGAATAAGAAAAATTTATAATACCTTCTGCGACAGAACTTGATTTCCATCCACCATGTTGCTGTATCATTCGCGTGTTTGCTCCTTGATTTGCAAGAAGAGTAGCCGAAGTTCTGCGTGAACAGTGTCCCGTGTAGAGATTAGCATCGGGCAATCCGAGGTATTGTGCAACTTCCTTGGGAGTGCTTGCGAATTTATTTTCCCCAATTACTTGCTTAGTGTATTTGGAATTTTGATAATTTAAAAAAAAGCGATCATTGGGCACATCTTTTGGGCGCAAAGCGATGTATTTTCGCACAATTTCTGTAAATGTGGACTCAATGACGAACGAAAGAGAAATATATGTTTTTGTATCCGGGATTCGCACTACCATAAAGGTGATTTTATCTTCAATATCCAACAATTTTACGTTTGTCAGTTCGCATCCTCTGCATCCTCCAGTAATGTCAAAAATAAGAATTATCTGAAAAAATATTCACGACATAAAACAATTAATCATATAGAAAACAACAATAAAAAAATATAAGGAAAATTTTTTGCAAAAAGTTAGTATAAAAAATAACTTCATTATATTCGAAAAGTAAATAAATATTAATAAAATAAATACGCATGAAAATTTAAATATGAATTTCAATTTTCAAATCTAAGGTTATGTTGCTTGTGTTCTTACTTTTGCTACCAACCATCGATCATCGGGAGCTTCGTTAAAAAACTTTTCGATTTCTGTTGCTTCCAGAACTTTCGCTTTGGTACTCCCAAATCCCTTACTTTTTTTCTTTAGAAATGCAGTCAACAGCGATTAATTTCTAATGTTGACGTTTTTCTTGTTTGCAATCACTGATTTTAGATGGAATATTGACCCCACAGTGTGCTTGGTTGATATTTCTGATATTAAATCAGTTTTCACGGTTTTCTGCCATGTTGAAAACTTTGTGTAAGCTGCGTCATATCGATCCCTTAATTTTCCGGGGATCAACTCATTTTCAGCGGTTTTGGCAACTTCAACCATTTCCGAAGGTAGACAGGGAAATATTTCGTCTTTTCCATCATTGCCGAAATCGATTGAATTTTCAATAAATTCTATTCTTCCGAAAATGAGACAACACACTAGATTTGGCACGTTCACGATCGAAGATGGAGACTGAAGTTAGCTTTAAGATAAGTCTCGAATCTCGAAGCTCATAGCCCGCGCGTGGTAACACATGTTGGCTTCCCACCGGAGAAATGCTGCCATTGGTCAAAACTGAATCGCGCGCCAGTTTACAGCTAATGGCAGAATTTCTCCAGCGCCATTTGCATTTATCTGTCACTTTCTTCCCTAGGGTAGAAAACACGACTTTCGACCCGCTCCACAGGCATCGAAACTCGAATTTTCCATAGAGGTGTAATGAAGAAATGAAATAGTATATTGCACAACTAGGGTTGAAAGACTATGATATAGCCTTTTGACCCGAGTTGTGCACGCTAGTTTTCATCATACCTTTATCGGAGATCGATTTACCTTTGTTCGCGAACCGAATTCATTTTGTTGAGAATAATCGACTATAATATTTTGACAGTAGACAAGAGGCTAGAGCAGTCACTTAAAATTGGCTGCAGCGTTCGTGTGATTATGACGGAGATGGAAAGAGAGAGGGAGAGATTGCGTCACAATAGATAGATTCTGCTTTCGACCATTCACGAGCCGTTTTATTTCTTTTCATCCCGCTACGTCATCACTTTTCCTCCCTAGGGAGAAAAGAAAACTCAGCTGCACTCGGCCACTTTCGCTTCGCTCTACAGGCATTGAAAATCGATCTTTCGATGAAGGTATGATAAGAAAAAAATTTATATTCATGTACAAGAAATTGTTTGAAAAATTTATTATTAATTTTCATTTTTCCTTTTTCATTATCAATATTCATTATTGATATTCATTCCTGAATTTCCTGAACAAAATTCTTGAAACAACATGAAGTTTAGAAATAATAAAGCAAAAATACCAAGATATGCAATATAATCGACTTCTCTAGGACAGCACAATGTAATACTGAGAATAACTGATAATTAATTATTCAAACAATTCCTGTATATAAAGAATACAAATTTATGTTTCAAATAATCCCTAGTTCTAATATTTATAACTGAAAAGAAGGAAATTTTCGAAAATTTCTGGAAAAATATTGTTTAAATAAAAATGTAAATTGTTTTAATAAAAAGTAAAGTCAATAATTAATATATAATAAATAATATAATATAATGAATGATAAATTAAATGATAAAGACGATACATCGAAAACATATCAAATATTTCAAAACTTTTAAAATATATAAAAAGGCAAATTTGATTTTTATTATGTTAGGAAAAGGCCGACTTTCTGAGAAAAACAATTATCTAAACTAATGAACTTTGTTTAAAGGAATAAGTGTTCGTTAAATAATAAATCACAAGGTTTCAAAAACGTATAAAATATATCAAGGCAAACTTGATTTTGATTGTCTTAGAAAAAAAAGAATTTATGGAGAAAATAGCTATTTGTGATGCAAGTGCGCAAAATAGGCAATCACACGAGTAGAAACCGTCTGTGCGCACGTGTGTAAATTTTTTTTTGCAAAAACCGTTCTAGACAAATATTTAGCACTTTTTTTTACACTTTTTAACCAAATTCCCGATCCCGTATGATGGTTTGCAGCCAAAGTAGTGTATAATTTTTTAACAGCATTTGTAATAATACTTTTATTCTGCCAGTGTCAAAAGTTAAGGATCTCTTGAGTGCGCATGCGCGTCCATTGCGTCGAGTTACAAAATAGATGTGTCTCAAAGTACGCATGCGCGATTATTATTCTCTTACAGTCTGCTGGATGGAGGCACTTTGCATATTAATTAGAGGCATGGCAATCCTTACTTTTGAGGTGGGTGTTGCAAAAAGTAATAATCATCATCTAATGTAAGATTGCAAAAACAGCCTCGCCTTTTTGCATACAAAGGTGCACTACTATTCGCGGTACATGTTAATGCAAGTACCTCTAACAGTTAAAAAGGAGCCATTATATATATATATTCAGTCCTAGGATATATAGAGTTGAGGACTTATAGATTATGTTAACCAATATGTTCTTCGCAGAGGCAGATGGCGTTCTACTTTGGAGACATCACACTGTTCTGCTAGATCGACATCGATCGATCCCATGGATAAACGTTTAATTAAAAATTAAACAAGAAATAATTTCGCCGACTTCACTTTCTCCTTTCTGTCATCATCAGATTCATTGTTAATGAAGAATTGCCATTTTTAAATCGATTGGAGATTGGAAGAGACCAAAGAGACATTTTACCTATACCCTTTGATCTCTCATCTCTAATTTTTAACGTTTGACTTTTGACCTATGATATTCGACCTCTCACCTTGGACCTCTGACCTCTCATATATTACTTTTAACATTTAACCTTTGGCCTAACATCTGTCATTTTTTTTACCTTTGACCTTTGGACTTTGACTCCTGACTTTTGACATATGATATCTGATTAAAGACTTGTCATCCTTGACCTCTGATATTTTAAATTTTACTCTTGGCCTTTCATCTCGTACCTTTGACCCCAGAGCTCTCCTTTTTAAACTTTAGCGTATACAATACCTTTTACAGTTGACTTCTCATCTTTGACCTTTGACTTCTTACTTTTGAGGTATGCTATCTGATTATTGACTTAGCATATTCAAATAATGACGTTTCAACTTCAACTCTGGGCATTTCACCTCGCACCTTTGATCTCTGACCTCTCTTATTTGAACTTTGATATATATTATCTAATCTATGATCTTTGATACTTGACTTCTCACCTTTGACATTTGACTACTGACTTTTGACATATCAATCATAAAAGTTTAGTACTTTCCTGATGATCAATAAAGCTTGTGAATTTTGCGAAAGATGGCCCTGCAAGGGCACAGTTCATTAAAAACTTAATAAATTTAAAAATCACTTTAATATTTCGAACTGCACACTTTTTCCCCTTTTATCCTATTTTCACATTTTTTAAATAATAATATTTTTTCCCCCTGTTTTCAAGAAAATTCTCGTTTTTTCGCTTGAACGCGAACTAAATTAATAGAAACCGAAAAGAAAATCAAATTTGTTTAGTTAAAAGTTTATGTTTTTGGTTAACAGGTCTACTATTATATTTTTGATCCGAAATTCATCTCGTTTGATTTTGGTATGCATGTATATCGATTTTTTCAATTAAAAATTTACCTATTCCATTTTAAGTAGAAAATTTATCTTGTTTAGTTGAAAATTCAACTACTTGGTTGAAAATTCATATAATTACTTGAAAATTCGTCTTCATTGGTAGAAAACTAGTTTAAGTTAGTTAAAATTGGTTAAATTGATATTTTTATTTCAAAATTGAACTTTTTAAGGATAAAATGCAACTGGTTGTTTGGAAATTATTCCTTTACGGTAGAAAATTAATCTTCTTATTTAAAAATTCATCCCTTTCGGTTCAAATCTGCACTATTCGGATTAAATTTGAAATACTTTGTAGAAAAAATATTTTTTTTTTTTGATTGAAGATTCATAATTATATTTAAAAATTCAACTCTTCTGTTGTAAATCAAATTTTTTGTGAAGAATTTATATTTTCAGGTTGAAAATTCAACTATTTGGTGGAAAAATGAACTATCTGGTTGAAAATTATTATTTTTGGTTGAAATTCAACTCTTGTGTAGATAAATCGTCTTTTTGGCTTCAAAATTAAAAAATTTTGTTAAAAAATCCATGTATTTTGTTAAAGATTCGTCTTTTTTGGTAGAACATTAATCTTCCTGGTTAAAGATTGAACAATTTTATTAGAAATTCGTTTTTTCGTTCTTATCTTTTTTAGTTGAAAATTCAAGTTTTTGGATAAAACTTAACTTTTCTTGATTGAAAATTAAGTTTCTTGTTGAAAATTGATCTTTTTCGGTTTCAAAGTCAACTTTTTTCTGAAACAGTCGACTTTTTAGCTTCAAAATTTAATGCTTTTATTGAAAATTCCCTTTTTGGGTAGAAAAATAATCTTCTTTTTTTACTCTAAATTTGAATCAGTGCAAATTCACTGATTTTCAGTGAAAATCCTTACTACTCGTAATTTCAATCAGTGGCCGATTTTTAGCTTTTTAAATAATTGAGATAGCCTTGTGAATCAATTAATATTTTTACTGATTGGATTCAGTTACCCATTTCTCACTGATTCAAATTCAGAAAGAAAATTTCATTTACTTGATTGAGGATTCAATTATTTTGTGAAAAATTCGTCTTTTTTCGTTTAATTCAACTTGTCGAAAATGAAGTTTCTTCTGTTCGAAAGAAATTATTTGAACTAAAAATTTAAATATTCCATTTTGGTTTGAAAATGTATCCTTCGTAAGTTGAAAATTCAACTATTTGGTTGAAAATTCATGCATTTTGTTCAAAATCTACCTTTTTCCAATCTTCTAACTGTTTGGTAGAAAATTAACCTTTTTGTTGGAAAACCATATTTTCGGGCTGAAAATGCAATTGTTTTTTCAAATAATTCATCTTGCTGACCTCAAAATTCAACAATTCTCTTGAATACTTATGTTTATTGAAAATTTGTCTTTTTTGGTAGAATATTAACCTTCTTGCTGAACTATTTATCTTTTCAGTTGAAAATTTAAATATTTTGTTAAAATTGATATTCTTTGGGTGAAAATTAAACTATTTCGTTGCAAATTGAACTATTTTGTTGAAAATTCGTTTATTTTTTTGTTAAAAACTCATTTTTTATCTGAAAATGCAATTATTTCATTTATTGTTGGAAATTCATCTTTTTCGGGTCAAAAATCAACTTTATTTGGCGTAAAAATATAATCTTCTTTGTTAAGAGTTTTTCTTTCATGAAAAGAAAGGTTTCATATTGAAGATTTGACAGTTCCGTTTTTTGTAGAAAACTTATATTTCTTAGTTAATAATATTCATAAACTCAACCATTTGGATGAAAATTCATGTATTTTAATGAAAATTCGTTTTTCGGTAGAAAATTAATCTTCTTGATTGAAAATTTATCTTTGTGGGCTGAAAATTAATCTAGTCGGCTAAAAATTCAAATATTTTGTTGCAAGTTCAATCATTTTGTTGAAAATTCAACTATTTTGTGAAAATCATCTTTTTTGGTTGGAAAGTCAATTGCTTAGTTAAAAATTCTTCCTTTTGGACTAAGAATACAACTGACTTCTACCAAAACCGTCTTTTTTGCTTGAAGATTCAACTATTTGTTTAAGAATTCCACTGTTTGTGGTCGAAGTATCATTTTTTTTGTTTATGAAAATTTGACCATTTGATTCGAAATTCAACTTTTTTGGTAGAAAGGTCATCTTTGTTGGTTCAATATTCGAGTGTTTGGTTGATAATGCATTTTTGTAGGTTCAACAATCCAACTATTTAGTTACGAATTTAATTATTTTTTTCACAATTCAAATATTTTGGTAGTCATCTTTTCATATCATAATTTCAAGTGGTTTGTTAAAAATTAATTTTCGAAAAAAAAAATTAATTTTCATCCAGTTAAATTGAACCAAAAGAGACGAGTTTTTAATAGAATACTCGAAATCACAGCCAATGAGATAAATTTTCAAAAAAGAAGATTAATGTTCTACCCAGAAAGATGAATTTTCAACAAAACACATCAATTTTACACACAAAAAAGTTGAATTTTCTACCTTTCACACTGTAATTACAACAAAAAAGTTAATTTTCCACCAAGTAGTTAATCTTTCAAACAAATAGTTTAATTTTTAACAAAATAGTTTGATTTTCTACCAAAGCTGTTGAATTTTTATTCAAGTATAGTTCAGTTCTCAAACAAAAAAGATGAATTCTCAACGAAAGATTCAATATTTCGTATAATTTCATGTAAGAATGTATAAATTTTCAATCCAAAAGAACTCATTTTCAGTAAAATAGATAAATTTTCGACTATAAAAGATGACTCAACAAAACAGTTGTATTTTAAACCTACAAAGATAAATTTTCATCAAGAATGTAATTTTTAGTCAAGAGAGATGAATTTTGAACTAAAAAATATAAGTTTTTAACCAAAAAATAAAATAGTTACATTTTTTGTAAAAAAAATTAATTTGCAAGAAAAAAAAGAATGTTTAATTGGTTGAATTCAATTAAAAAATACGAATTTTCAACAAAATAGTCGAATCCTCAACCAAAATGATGATTGTTCAAAAAAGAAGATTAACTTTCTGCTCAAAAAGACGAATTTTCAACCAAAAAAAAAAGAGAATTTTCTTCCAGTTAAATTGAACCAAAAAGACGAATTTTTAACAATTTTTTAAATAAATAGTTTATTTTTTAACCATATAGTTGAATTTTCTACCAAATTATTGAATTTACATGCCAAAAAGACGAATTTTGTACAAACCAGTTCACTTTTCAAACCGAAAAGATGAATTCACAACGAAACCTGTATTACTTGATATTTCAACGAAAAAATATTTTTATTTGATATAGAAAACAGTTGCATTCAACCAAAGAAGACGAATTTTTAACAAAACAGTTGAATTCTCAATAAAATACATGAATATTCAATCACATAGTTGAATTTTCAAATAGAATAGATCAATTTTAATTAAAAATATAAATTTTGAACTAATTAAGGAATTTACAGTTAAGAAGACTGGTTAAAATTTCCACTCTAAAGATGAATTTTCAACTAAAATGATAAAATGCTCAGCAAAAAATTGATTTTGAACAAAGTAGTTTAACTTGCAACCAGGTAGTTGAATTTTCAAACAAAAAAGATGAATCCTCAACAAAAATTGTAAGTGATGATATTTGAACCAAAATAGATTTTTTTAATCAAAAACGGTCGAATGCAATGAAAAATACGATTATTTAACAAAATAGTTCAAGTTTAAACCAAAGAGATGAAATTTTAAACAAAAAAGATTAATTTTTGACCCAGTAGTTGAATTTTTCACTAAAAAAGATAATGTTTCAACTATAAACGTAATATTTTATGTTTCAGTTGAAAAGAAGTTAATTTTTTACCCAAAAAAGAAACGAATTTTTAACAAAATAGTTAAATTTTTCATCAAAGAAATAAATCTTCAACCAAAAAAATAAACTTTTAATAAAGCAATGCAACTTTCAAGCAAGTTGTAGAACTTAACTTTTACGTTTGAGATTGAAAATTGATCTTTCGTAGTAAAAAATTCGACCATTTGGTTAAAAATTCATCTTTTTAGTTGAAAATTCATCCTTAGAATGGAAAATTCAACCAGTTTTTTAAACTGAAAATATGACTATTGCATTATTTTGTTGGAAATTCGTTTTTTCTGGTTAAATTCAACTGTTTTTTATTTCAAATTAAAATATTTTTCCGTTGAAATATCAAGTATTATAGGTTTCGATCAGAATTCATCCTTTCGGTTTGAAAATTGAACTAGTTTGTACAAAATTCGTCTTTTTGGCTTGAAAATTGAACAATTTGGTAGGATTTTGAAGTATATAGTTGAAAATTAACCTTTTTATTAACAATTGTAACCTTCGGGTTGAAAATGCAATTGTTTTGTAGAAAATATGTCTTCTTTGTTGGAAAATTCATATCTTCGTATGTACCATCTTCTTTCGTGAAGAATGCATCTATTTGGTGGAAAATTCATCTTTTTGATGAAAATTTGCCTATTTTGGTAGAAAATTCAACTATATGGCTAAAAATTAAAATATTTATTTGAAAAATTAACTACTTGGCAGAATATTACCATTTTTGTTGAATTTAATTCGAAGAAAATTCAATTTTTTTTTGAAAATTCATTTTTTGAACTGAAAATGTAAACATTCCAGTTTTGGCTGAAAACTTATCATTCTAATTGAAAATCTAACTGTTTGGTTAAAAATTCAATTATTTTAGTAGAAAATGCAACTATTTGCTGTTTTATGTATTTTGTTGAAAATTCATCTTTTTGAGCAGGAAATTAATCTTCTTTTTTGAAAATTCACCATCTTGGTTGAGGATTTTTTTTCTCATTTTTTAGTTGAATGCAACCAGTTGAAAATTAGTTTTTTTTTGGTTGAAAATTAATTTTGTTTTTGAAAATTAATGTTTTGAACTGAAAATGTAACCATACCATTTTTAATCATTTTAATTGAAAATTTCACTCTTTGATTTAAAATAAAACTATTTGCTGTGGTATGTATTGTATTGGAAATTCGTCTTTTTGAGCAGAAAATTAATCTTCTTTTTTGAAAATCCATCATTTTGGTTGTAAATTCAACTTTCCTGATTCAAATCGCGTTTTTTGGTTGAATTCAACCAGTTGAAAATTAGTTTTTTCTTGTTGAAAATAAATTTTTTAAACTAAAAATGTAACTATCCATTTTTTAAACTTATATTTTTCAGATGAAAATGGATCTTTGTACGTTTAAAATTCAACTATTTTGTTGAGTCATCTTTTATAGTCGAAAATTTAATTGTTTGGTTGAAAATTCGTCCTTTTGGATTGAAAATTCATACATTCTTACATGAATTACGAAATATTAAATATTTCGTTGAGAATTAAACTTTTTTATTTCAGAACTGAACTATACTTTGTTAAAAATTCAAATATTTTACTAGAAAATTGAACTATTTTGTTAAAAATTTAACTATTTATTTGAAAGATTAACTGCTTGGTGGAAAATTAACTTTTTTGTTGAAAATCCGTAGTGTTGAGTGGAAAATTGAAGTTCTCTTTTTGTAAAATTCATGTTTTTTTTTGAAAGTTCGTCATTCTGGATAGAAAATTAATCTTCTTTTTGAAAACTTATCTTATTGGCTGTGGATTTAACTATTTTGTTAAAAATTCGTCTTTTTTGGTTAAATTCAACTGGAAGGAAAATCATTATTTTTGCTAAAAATTAATTGTCGAAACTGAAAATGTAACTTCAAGTATTTTAATTTTTTTAGTTTTTTCGTTGTTGTTGAAAATTAATTTTTTAAACTGAAAATGTAACTATTTCATATTTTGGTTCAAAGCTTATATTTTTCAGTTGGAACTTCATCTCTCTTGTTTAAAAATTAAATTATTGCTGAAAATTCATCTCTGTAGGCTTAAAATTCAACTATTATGTTGAATCATCTTTTATAGTCGGAAAAGTAAATATTTTTTTGAAAATTTGTTACCCGCCGTAGTTTTTGACGTAACACCTTCCCCTCTAAAATTCGTAACGTAGTTTATAGACGATTCCTAATTGGTTCAAATTGAGCAATACGAATATTGAAAACAATTCAATTGCCTTTCAGTTTTTACATTGATCAAAAGAGTGAACGTAACTGAAGTTCAGAATAAGTGTTTGAAAGCAAATAATCTGACACAAAATTGAATCCCTAGTTTTTTCTTTGATTGAATCCAATTTTCTTACAATTGTTATGCAACCTTGTAAATCGATTCAAAGTGACAAAAAGAAAGATTAGTTTTTTGTCACTTCTTTGATTAGAATGTAGGTAGTTTTGTTTTTTATCAGAACGTATACCCTTCAGAATAATGTATTTTCTTCAATACGATAAATAAGAACGTGACAATAGGGCAGGAGTAAAAAGTGGTACTTTTTCTGATCAATCCTTGACCCACCGCAAGACACGTAACGAAACGTTAATGGTCTAGGCAGGACAATGACGAGCAGCTCGCTACTCGCTCGCCTTAATTATCGTCTCGAGTCAATAATAACAACTAAGGGCTGCAATTACGAAGACAATGACACTCGTGCAACATTCACTAAATACTGACATTAATATTCTGCGTTCCAGTCTAATTATTGGATGCCGGCGAAGAATGTGAAAGTATATTTTTTAAAACCCTCAGGACCAACAGCATACCGGATATCCCACATAAGTATTAGCAATGACATAATCGCGACCATATTTAAAAAATAGTGATTCAAAGACAACGATTTTATATGAGATTCAGGGAGCCTGAATATCGAGATCGGGCATTCCAGAATTAGAAAATAATATAGAATATTACTGAATGTTCTTAAACACTCTAAAACGTTCCAGAGAATTCTTGACAAATTAAGGAGGTAGTTTGGAAATCTAATTTTGACTTGTCAATCTTTTTCATGCTCTATTTTCGTTCCATAAAATTATTCGTGAGAAAGTAGATTTCATTTCGATCTTAAATACAAGTTTTTAAATAAAGACACTAAACTCATGATTCGTTACAATCTGCAGGGTTTGCTTATGAATATTTTAAGAATTCTTTTGATTGAGGCCAAATAATTTTTACGCTAATTTTTGGAAAGAAATCTTTTCATTTAAATTTTTGCATAAAGAGTGTTTTACATATTAGCAATTTTAGAAATTCATTAATTTTTGTATTGTATCTTTTCCTATTTGGAAAATGTAATAATCTAAATGAATTGGTTTAGAATCAATCAGCAATTTTATATCTGGGAACTATGATCTATTTTCCTCAATCTTCATAATTTACATATTTTCAGGTTTCTACGTATTTCAAATTACACATGATGTGTGTTGTAAAATATTTAAAATGTCATCCTGGTGCTTATCAAAAAAAAAAGGTTGCCAAATTGGATGTACATATTTTTCAAATTTATAAAGAATTTTATTAACCGGATACTTATAAAAAATGAGTTTCTTATAAGGTCCTAAGCTGGGTTATAAAATATGATACCCTCCATTCCTATACAAAACAAGTATTCTGAGGAAGAAGCCACATATAAAATTTAATATGTGCATAATTTTGCTATGTACCAATGAGTACCTTTTTAATATGTTACCCATTACAAATCTTATAATAAATTTTTCTAATTTTTCAGTTTTCTAATCATTCTTTTATTTTTTAGGACCTCATACTTAACAAAAATAAGTTTGTTAAAATGTTTTTTTTTAATGTCATCCTTTTACTTATCAAATAAATAAGATTGCCCATGGGATGTTACATAATTTTCAAATTTATAAGTAATTTAATTAAAATGTCAACCAGGTACTTATCAAAAATAAGTTTGTCATATTGTTGCACGAAAACTCTATTATAAAAAATGACACCCTCTTTATCTATACAAAAGAGGTATTCTATGGAAGATGAGTGCATAATTTTGCTATTTAATAGTTGATCATTTCAAACAAGCAAAGATTTTCATTTTTAATCAAAAACATCAACTAAAATGTATAAGGTAGGACTGATTCACATAGCCTCACTTAAGAGTCAGTGAGTCAGTCCGGGACGAAACATAAAAACATTAACTTTAATTTGCTTAAAAATAGATATCTTTTTTAAAAATTAATTGTAGAACAAAAACGTACCTAATGTTTTCCAAGTTTGTAACGTTATTTCCACTGGCCCTCCTCCACCTCCTGTTACCAATCGTAGTTCTTAGTGTGACCCCCTCCCCCCCTCAAATTGGCCCCTTTTTGAGTTCCTGATAGATTTGGTTTTTTCAAGACACCCTGCAGGCGAGGAATACCAAAGAGAAGAAAAACGAGTATCCTAGTTGATCGGTACAAGAATGCATACTAGAATGGTAAAGGACAGGTGACCTGGCAAGGTCAGCTTTACCCCACGTGCAGCTTCTTAAGGTAAGAAAAGGGGAAGGAAGCTAATTGGAATCCTTGCTACTTAAATATAAGATGAGCAGTAACGACATCGAAAGGCAGTAAACGATGTCTTCCTTTTTCTCTTTCTCTCTCTTTCTTGCAATTCGACGTCATTAACCAACCGACTGTCAATCTTTAATCGATGAAGATGATCCATGCAACCAATTAACGGCCACAAGAGGCAGCAGTAGCTCTGAAAAAATGCGTAGGCCGGGGTTAGATTTTCTTCAAGCTGAATTTTTTCTCTTCGAGACTGAGGTAAATTGTCTTCTGCGATTTAGCTTTAGATTCTGGTACAAACGTGGATCGATTTCAGTAATGGAATGCCCCGATCTTTGCGATATCGCACCGATGCGATGATGCGAACCGGTTTCGCGAAATGTCGCGACCGGATGCAGCCGCCATTCCTTCTAAGAACCTGACGTACGTATAGGATCAAGGTGACGAGATATCTTCGATGAATTTCAAGAATCTGGGAAAAGTTTTTAAATCTGAAATTTTTGAATTGGAAATTTGCTGATCATTAGAGAAATGATCGGATGAGTGTTTGGTAAAACTGAATGTAGAACGTTTCTTCAATAGGGCCTTCTGTCACTGAAGAATCTATGGTTATAAAAAATTATAGACTTGTATAATTATTGGAAATCAATAATAAAAAATTAGTCCATCCTCCACCTCCTCCACCCTTGAAAAATCGTATGCAAGCCGATCCTATCTTATCTTATCATCCATCCTAACCCCCTGCCGCCACTTTTCCTACTCCCCCACCCCTCCACTCTCGGGAAAAAAGTATGACAGATGGACGGACGAACACCAGACGAGTGGATGCAGAGCACTTGGCTCCCGAACATTGCCCCATCCCCCCACCCCCTACCCACCCACTCATCGATGCTCAGCTCTTCCATTAGAGGAATCAACTAAGGTTCGAACCTTTCAACCCGGGGGCTTTCCACCGATTTTGATGAAACTTTCTGCATTGTACAGCTGAATGTGTGTAATGAAAAGTTAAACAAAAAATCTTGTGCGCTAATTTGAAAATCCATGTTTTTTTTTAAATTTCCAAAAATCGATTAAAAACTTGACTAACTTGGATAAATTAAGTCCTAGAGCAACAAAAACACTGTGTATATATATTGGGGTTTGTGATTGTGAATTTGAGGGGGAAAAAAGTTAAAAATGGCGGACCAAACATTTTTTAACATTTATGAACTTAAAAAAAATAATGATCAATATTTAGAATGCATATTCCTTAAGGCATAAGAAGTTAATCAAAAATAATTTTGACATGGGGTGAAGGGTGGAAAAACCCTTAAATGGAGGAAAACACTTACAAAAAATAGTTTTTGAGGATTATTCCAAAAAGAGTGCATCGGGGAAAAATGAATTTTTACAGACAACTTGTACATAAAATATTCATGCGAAAGTATGGTATTCACGTTAAAGTATGATATTCACACTGGGAGTAGGGGGTGTCCCAGGGTGGATATCTCGGAAAGTATGGCCATCAAAGAAAAAGTGAATATGACAGTTTTTTATGTATATTTTATCTACAAGTTGTCTGTGAAATTTCCTTTTTGTCCGATGCACCCTTTCCGAAATAATCATGAAAAATAATTTCAGGCGGGGTACTTCATACAGAAGAAAGCGCTTAAAAATGCCATAATTAATTGAAATTGTTATATAATTGAGTAGGTAATGATAGTAAATTAAGACGAATCAATAACTATACAAAAATGGAAACAAGTGAATTGAAGATGGCTGACCAAAAACCGAAAGATATGTGGCGTTACTGGAAGCAGAATATACAACCGCATAGTACTGTGAACCTAAAAGCACTCATCATATGTGAATAAGAATACAGTAAAACAAACAATTGATTATTTTTATTTATATATTATTATTTTATTATTATTATTTATTTAACATTTACATTAACGTAAGAATATACATTTTTTTTGTTAACACCGAAAGGGAGTAATTTTGAGTAAAATTGTTTATTTTTGAAAAAACAGTTGAATTTACAACCAAAAAGAGTTTAGTTTACTTTTCACCACGGAAACAGTAAGTTAAAAAATAAATTTCTCAAGAAATTGTCGAATATTCAACAAAACAGTTGAATTCAATAGGACTAGATGACTTGACAACAACAATTAAATCTTCCACGAGCTAGTTGAATTTGTCATCAAACAGTTGAATTTTCAACAATTTTTACCCAAACACTTACATTGTTGTCAGAGAAGAATGCAATTTCTCCGAAAGTAAATGAATTGTAAAATTGGAAATACACATTTAAAAAGAAAAACTTTAATTTTAAACCGACAAAGATTGCAGTCAACTTGTAAACATCATAATATGAATTTGAAACAGAAAATTAATTTTCTACGAAGTAGTTGAATTTTCTACGAAAAACTTCAATTTTTGACCAAAAAGAACGACTTTGCAAGAAAGCTTTTCCTCTCATTCTTAACCAAGCAGTTGCATTTACATGTATTTCCGAAAGATGAAACTTATCCAAAAATAGCTGAATTTTTAAATAAAAAGAAATATTAATCGAATCACAAGGCTAATGAAGAACCAAGAAGAATATAATATCAGGGTTACCTCATAAGTTCATTGTAAATTCATATTCAAAGATCAGACTTGTAATGTTTTCAACTCAAAATGTTTTATAAGCGGAATATAAGGAATTGCAAGTCAAATAAAGAATTTTAAAATTTAGTTTGCTTGTCCCTGAGCTGTTACGTAATTTTAATACAGTCCCGTACCGCGGTCGAAACTGTTCTTGGCTCTCGGATTAGGACATCGAGAACGATTTTACGAATCGTTCACCGCCTTCTTCGAGGTCCGTCCACTCAGCACCGCCACCAAGGTAAAAGGAAAAATGGAAAACGCCATATTTTTTTGCTCTTTTTTGCGAATTTTATGCTCACAAATAATTTTTTTTGCTCTTAAAACTTCCGAGATAAGGGTGGCGGCGCTAGGACGACGTCCACTCGGCGGCGCTAGCACGACGTCCACTCAGCACCGCCACTTATGAAAACTGGCTAAAAATTATTATAACGAAAGAAATGATTAGGGCAGATTTTTTTCTTTTTTTTGCTCTCCGGAAACATATTATACGTATTTCAAAAAACTACCTATCCCTATACTATACCTATCCCTCGTGATCAAAAATGTTATAAAAGTGTAAAAATAAACTTGAACTACGTAAAGATGATCTAGAACTCTGAATTAATGATTGAACACTTGAAAATTTACCCTTTTTACAATTTTTCCCAAAAACTACCCTTCCACGTAAATTTATGTAGCGGAACTTACATATACTTATAAAACGCATAAAAAATAATAATATTCACAAAACACAGTTGACGCAAATTTTTGCCACTTTTTTTGCTCTCCGATGACACACAATACTTGCCCCAAAAAACTACCCCTAAGTCATCCATACTTACGCCTCGTGATCAAAAATGTTATAAAAGTGTCAAAACAACCCTGAACTACCTAAAGATGATTTAGAACGATGAATTAATTATTTAACACTTGAAAATTCACCATTTTAACAATTTCTCCCCAAAACTACCATTCTACGTCAATTTATATAGCGGAACTAACATATACATATAAAACACTTTTTTTGCTCTCCGATGGCATATAATACGTGTCCCAAAAAACTAACCTTAAGTTATCCATACCTACGCCGCGTGACCAAAAATGTTCTAATAGTGAAAAAACAACCTTGAAGTACGGAAAGATGATCCATGACTCTAAATTAATTATTTAACACTTGAAAATTTACCATTTTTGTAATTTCTCTCAAAAATTACCCTTCCACGTAAATTTATGTATCGGAACTTACATATACTTATAGAACGCGTCAAAGACAATAATATTCATAAAACACTGTAGGCGGGAATTTTTCTCTCATTTTTTGCTCTCTGATGACATATAATACGTGTCCCAAAAAAGTACCCCTAAGTCATACATACCTACCCCTCGTGATAAAAAATGTTATAAAAGTGTAGAAACAACTTTGAACTACGTAAATATGATTGAGAACTCTAAACTTATTATTTAACACTTGAAAATTTATCATTTTTATCATTTCTTCCGAAACCTATTCTTCTACGTAAATTTATGTAGCGGAATTAACATGTACTTATAGAACGCGTCAAAGACAATAATATTCATAAAACACTGTAGGCGGGAATTTTACGCTCTTTTTGTGCTCTCCGATGAGATATAATACGTGTCCTAACGTTCCCGCCAACAGTGATTTATGACTATTATTGATCTTGATGTATTTTATAAGTGCTAAATAATTAATTCACAGTTATACATCATCTTTGCGTAGTTCAAGATTGTTTTTACTCTATTAAAACATTTTTGATCACGAGGGGTAGGTATGTACGCCTTGGGGATAGTTTTTTGGGACACGTATTATATGTCATCGGTGAGCAAAAAAGAGCAAATAATTCCCGCCAACTGTGTTTTATGAATAATATTGTTTTTGATGCGTCTTATAAGTATATGTAAGTTCCGCTACATAAATTTATGTGGAAGGGTAGTTTTTGGGAGAAATGGTTGAAATTGTAAATTTTCGAGCATTAAATAATTCTTACTTGTATTAATAATCTTTACGTAGTTCAAGGTTGTTTTGAGACTTTTATAACATTTTTTATCACAAGGGGTGGGTATGTATGAATTAGGGGTAGTTTTTCGGGACACGTATTATATGTCATCGGAGAGCAAAAAAAAGAGTAAAAATTCCCACTAACTATGTTTTATGAATATTATTGTTTTTGACGCGTATTATAAGTATATGTAAGTTCCGCTACATAAATTTACGTGGAAGGGTAGCTTTTGGGAGAAATTTTAAAAAGAGTAATTTTCAAGTGTTCGATAGTTAATTTGGAATTCTGGATCATCTTTACGTAGTTCAAGGTTGTTTTGACACTTTTATAACATTTTTGATCACGAGGGGTAGGTATGTATGACCTAGGGATAGTTTTTTGGGACACGCATTATATGTCATCGGAGAGCAAAAAAAGAGCAAAAAATTCCCGCTAACTGTGTTTTATGAATATTATTGTTTTTTATGCGTTTTATAAGTATATGTAAGTTCCGCTGCATAAATTTACGTGGCAGGGTAGTTTTTGGAAGAAATTGTAAATAGAGTAAATTTTCAAGTGTTTAATAATTACTTTGGAGTTCTGGATCATCTTTACGTAGTTCAAATTTGTTTTTACACTTTTATAACACTTTTGATCACGAGGGGTGGGTATGTATGACTTAGGGGTATTTTTTTGAAATACGTATCATATGTTTTCGGAAAGAAAAAAAAAAGAAAAAAAATATACTGTAATCTTTCATTTCATTATAATAATTTTTAGCCATTTTTCGTAGGTGGCGGCGCTAAGTGGACGTTGTGCTAGCGCCGCCACCCTTATCTCGGAAGTTTATAGAGCAAAATTTTTTATTTTCAGCATAAAATTTGCAAAAAAAAAAGCAAAAAAATATGGCGTTTTCCATTGTTCATTTTGCCTTGGTGGCGGCGCTTAGTGGATGGACCTCCGCATCCAGTCTGTTTGAGTCCGCGAAGAATTTTACAAATGCAATCCGAACCGATCCATTTTATTGCGAAATTCATTCCGAATTAGTCCGACTGACTCCGCAGCAGTTTCTGCAACATTTCAGTTCGATTCCATCAGAATGATTCCGATTTTTTTCTAAAAAATTTATTCCGAATGCATCCGAATAATTAGGAAATCTCAAAAAAAAAAAATAATTCCGATTAAATCCGCGTATCCGACAATAAACTCCGGTTTTAGCCCCATTGGCGTAGTGCACCGGGAGTTTAATGAACATTTCATTCATTTATTTGATTTCACATAACTTAAAAATATATTTTTTTACAAATTGCATGGATTTATAAATATAAATTAAAATCACCCAATTTTATATTTTAGAACAGCAAAGATTTTAAGTTGACATAAAATTTTATTTTACAAAACTTTAAAAATAATTAAAACTAAGAAAAAAATTAATTTCGATTTTTTAAATTCTGGACAACAAAAATTCGGACTATGAAAATTATTACTACGAAATTTTAAGACATTTCAGGGAGAAAAATTAGTGTTATATAAAGATATTTATTTATCATAATTTTATAATTGTTATAATACATATCAATATATTATTATAGTTTAAATAACTGAATAAATCAATCAACATAATCAAGAAAATAGAGCTTGTTTATTCATTTTTGTGATGCGATTTATTGGATATTCATGGATATTGAGAGAATTTGTTTCTTATTTAGATTCTTTTTCCAATACCTAACTATATATATATATGCACTTTACTATGTATCTAGTAGAGTAATGTCAAAATTTAACGTATAACTTAAACTGCAATACAAAGACTTTGATATAAATAAATCTATTATTAATTCTAGAGACTGAAGATTAATTCTAATTTACAAAAGAAAATATTTTGAAAATTAAGATGATACGAAAATAGACTCTACTATATACATACTTGCATATATGCCATTTATTTCTTACTTACGCACATTGATACATTTAATCTTAAATTCAATAAAGACTTAGTGTAGGAATTAGGTTCAGTAACAATACTTATATTTAAATAAATTGCAGAATTAGTAGAAATTTTGTACTAAAATTATGAATACTAAAAAATGATCTATTCAGATATTTATGATTCTAAATCCTTCACTTAATAAATTTTTATAGATACTAATTTCATAAAATACTAATATATAAGCTATAATTTATTGACACAACTTTTTACATTTTCGAAGAAATAAATGTAATTGTGAAAAATAAATATAATACAATTGCTTTCGCACTGAGAGAAAAATAAAAAAATTAATGAATAATGTTCAGTAATAAATAGGAACCTTTTTTGTACATATTTTTCGAGACGAGCTTCGATTTACATGGCACGTAATCATATGCATTTTGTGTGGAAACATACAAGATCATATTTAATTTATCATCTCGATTATAATTTCATGACTTGATTTTTATATTTTTTCTGGAAGTTTCATGCATAGATATCACACTCAAGTTATGAATTTGGTTTCCTACGATCCTGGATGAATAAAAAGCGTGTGAAATGCAATTTTTTAGATAGATTTTCAAAAAATCAAAATAAATCAAAAACAGGTTCGAGATGAAGATAATATCAGCATTCTCTTTTTTCAGCGAAATCTTCCAGTTAGTTTATTTATTTGCATCCCCAGCACCAGCATATTGACGGTGACGCGATATCATCTGGAAACAAAATTAAAATTAATTTATCTTTCTTTAAATATTTTTATATAATTCATATAATATTAATTTGTACCCATTGCCTGATGAAAATAGAGAGTGGATCATCCCCCAATTGATTTTTGTCAATTTCAGAAATACGTCGTTCTGCTCTATCCTGACTTCTCTGCACAGGGTCCATTGCGAAAACTTCATCATTGGATCGTGATAGAACATATTCTGGAACTTCTCGACTGAAAATGTTTCTTTCTTTTGATAAATCTTGCTGGTTCGTCTCAGATCTTTTTCCATGGCCTCCGAAACATGAATGACCAAATGCAGAACAACCACCTGAAAAATAATAAGAAAATTCGTAATTTAGAAATTGAAATATTTAGTTATTTCTCTTATCCTATCCTTCTCTAAATAATAGGTGCATCACGAAAATCTCGAAGGCATTGTTGTCGCTTTTCCTCAATGCCGATTGGGTAATTTGATAAAATTGAAGGGAAGAAAGTTGCCAAAATCACACGCATAATTAAGAATTTCAGTTTCAGTTGAAGGGCCATGGCAAATAATGACGCATTTGTGTGCATGATAAAAATAACAAAAATTTAATATGTATTGATTTAAAATTTTATCAATACATTTTCAGTTGAAATAATTAATTTTTGAACAAGAAAAAGGAAATTTTCAACAGAATAGTTCAATTTTAAACCAAACTGATGAATCTTTGATAAAAAACATTAATTCTCAACAAAAAGTGTAATAGCTGATATATCCCCCCAAAAGTATTTTAATTTTCAATAAAAAACTGTTAAATTAAACCAAATGATACAAATGTTCAACAAAAGAGTTGAGTTTTCCATGAAGAAAGATTTTTCAGGCAACAAATAAAAAAAGTCTCATGCATAATGTTTCGTTTTTAAGTCACAACGACGAATTTTTGAAGAAAAAAAAAGTTGAATTTACAACCCGAAAATACGCAGTTTCTATCAAAATAATTAAATTTTTCATTAAAAAAAGACGAGTTTTGAATGGAATAGCTACATTTTCAGTAAAAACAAATTCATTTTCAAGAAAAAAAATGAATTTTCCACAAAATTTGTTTATTTTCAAACAAGAAGATAAAAAGGCTTTCGAAAAAGATAAATCTTTACCAAAAAATGGAATAGTTAAATTTTCAGTTAAAAAATTAATTTTCAATGAAAAAACTAATTTTCAATCAGAGAAATGAGTGTAGGCCAAGATGATTAATTTTCTACCAAAAAGATTGTTTTTTTAATAAAATACAGGAATCTTCTATCAAATTTTGATGATCCATTTTCATTCAAAAAAAAAATTTAAGTAAATAATTGAATTGTTAAGCCAGAAGATGAATTTTCTATCAAAAAAAGACAAATTTTCAACAAAATACATGAATTTTCAACTAAAAAAGATCAATTTTTAACAACAAATGGAATAGCTTAATTTTAAATTACAGAAATAAGTTTTTGACCAAATTAAATAAGTTTTCAATCAGATAAAATAAATTTTCAACGAAATAGTTAATTTTTCAACCAAACAGATGAATTTTCAACCAAAAAGGTTAATTTTCTATGAAAAAAAAAAATCAGCATAAAATGCAATAGTTAAATTTAAGTCAACAACATTAATTTTCCATGAAAAAAAAACTAATTATCAACCAATAAATGAAATTTCAATCAAAAATATTAATTTTCTACCAAAAAAGAATAGTTTAAAAAAACATGAATTTTCAACTAAATATTTTAATTCTTAATGGACGTTTCAAGCTAATAATTAAATTTCAATCCATAAAGGTTAATTTTCTTCAAATGAAAAGACAAATTTTAAACAAAATAGACGAATTATCAACTAAAAAAGATAAATATTCAATGTAAAATTGAATTATTAAATTATCAGTTAAAGAAATACGTTTTTAACCAAATAAAATAAATTTGCAACAAAATAGTTAAATTTTCAACCAGAAAAAAATGAATTTGCAACCAAATAGCAGAATCTTAAACCCAAAAGATGAATTTTCTACCAAAAAAAGAATAATTTTCAACAAAATAGTTAAATTTGAAACCAAACACAAGAATTGTCAAAAAAGAAGATTCAAAGTTTAGCAAAAAATTGGGAATTTTTAAAGAAATTTACAACGTAATAGTTACATTTTTAACCAAGAAATATATTTTAAACCGAAAAGGTGAATTAGTCACCAAAAAGATTCATATGCTACCACAAAAGACAAACTTTCAACAGAATACAGAAATTTTCAACCGAATAGCTGAATTTTCAGTTAAAAAATTTTTCAACAAAATAGTTCCATTTTTACAAAAAGAAATTAATTTTTAACTAATGTAATGAATCTTCAACCAAAAATATGAATTTTAAACCTCATAGTTGTATTTTCAACCCAAAAGATGAATTTTCAACAAAACAGTTAAATTTTGAATTAAACCGAGGAATTTTCAACCAAGAAGATGTAAAGGCTATCGAAGAAGATAAATCTTCAACCAAAAATGGAATAGTTAAATTTTCAGTTAAGAAATTAACTTTCTATGAAAAAAAAAAAATTTTTAATCAAAGAAATGAATTTTCAGCCAAGAAGATTAATTTTCTGCCAAAAAGATTAATTTTTAACAAAATAAGGGAATTTTCTACCAAATTTTGCATTTTTTAATGAATTTCCAACTAATAGTTCAATTTTCTACCAAAAAATGAATTTTCAACCAAAAAGGTGAACTAGTCACCAAGAAGACACAAAACATTTTCAACAAAATAGAAAAGTTTCGAAAAAAAAAAGAATTTTTAACAAACTAGTTTCACTTTTAACTAGGTATTTGAATTTTGAACCGAAAAATGTTTTTCTTCTGAAGTGTCAACTTTTGAAGAAAAATTTGTCATATTACAGGATCAAGGTATAAATAGGAGCTCAAATTTTTAATAGAACTAACAAAAATTAACCGTTTGCGAAAAGTTTCGATTTTCAAACCTATTATTTAAATGTAAATAATGAAATGAAAATATAGAAAAATGTTCATTTTTCATTTATTGTAAGAATACCATTTTGACTGTTATTTAACCAAAAAGCTACTTAATTGTGCTCATCTCAAATATAAATTGAGATACTGCTGTATGCGTCTGTCTTAATTAAATAAAATAGTTACATTATAGATCTTAAACTTTTCTCAGTTTCATCATGCACATCAATGTTACATTTTTCTTACTGTTGAACTTTATGAATAAAATTTTGTTATAAAAATAAAATAGTTTAATACATTCATGTGAAAAATATGTCCAGAGAACGTGGTAAATGGAATATTATAGAAAATTCTAATCAAATTCAAATGGTCGAGTTTATTTCTACTCTGATGAATAGTTCATCTGGAATTCCTTCAAAATTAAAAAAATTTTTTTTTTAAATGTTAAAAAAATATTAAAATTACGGTGTCGGATAATTTCACATGCGGCGAGATATATTTTGTTAATCAGAACAATAATCTGCTGATTTTAAAGAATTTTTAAGTAAATGAAAAACATTGTCATTCCTATTGAATTTACTGGACTTTTCTCGCTATAATGAAGAAACTTTTGTAGTTCATATACAACGTTTTCAAATCATATAAGATTTTCTATAAAATCTGTAATCCGGGACCCTCGTCTAACCCACCGCAAAAAATGGGCGGCTCCTCAGGGGCCAGCCCATCAGGAGCAGTGTAGAATTCTGATACCGATGACATCAATCTTGTTGCCACGGTGGAAGAACAGTTAGCGTAGTGTAGAGAAGGAGAGCCCGCTTAGCGTGGCTTGCAAACAGCAGCCAAGGCACCTCGCAGGGGACCATGGCTGCGGAAACATCATCTGGAGCAACTCCTCAGGCTTATTCTACAGGTAAGAGGAGGGAAACAGAAGCGTACGGAGACACCCCGAATTAGTCTATCATGACTAAGACCAGAATCTCTAGATGGAGATTAATTTGCACCATAGCAAAGGGGCCTCGGCGCGAAAAAAACACCAAGGGCATGTATAGCCATCAAGGGTATGGATGCGATCTTGGTGTCTAAGCACTGCTTGAGGGATCTCACCGTTATTGGCCGGCTTTACACCGACGAGCGGAAGGTTAGTTTCACGCGCGTAGAACTGTTGGTGGGAGAGAACCTTTCGCCTCGCAGAGCGCGTGCAAGAAGGATTGCCAACTTATAAAATTCATGTACTCCAGCTGATGGAAACTGTCGGTAACGTAGGTCATCAAAGGTAATTATGCA
Source organism: Andricus grossulariae (assembly GCA_011634705.1). Lineage (NCBI taxonomy): Eukaryota > Metazoa > Arthropoda > Insecta > Hymenoptera > Cynipidae > Andricus > Andricus grossulariae. Next base: position 33,074 of record JAABKJ010000084.1, on the reverse strand, counting down.
CAGTTACCGACAGTTTGGATCTGCTGGAATATCTGAATTTTATAAGTTGGCAACCCTTCTTTCACGCGCTTTTCGAGGCGAAAATTTCTCTCCCCCAACTGTTCTACGCGCGTGAAACTAACCTTACGCTCTTCGGTGTAAAGCCGACCAAGGCGAGGCTCAGGGGTAGAAGAGGAGAAAGGCTAGAGGTATTTATTGCCTCGGCTTATTTCCCGTACGATGCTGAGGGACCTCCGCCTCTCAGAGAGGTGGAGACTCTAATTGCTGTGATGCAAACTCCCACCATACGGTGTGGGGGAGCACAAACATCAATGACAGAGAGAGAAATCTCATTAAAACTCTTCAAGGACTACTAGTCCCCTGAGCCCCTTTTATGGTGCACCAAAAACTACCCTATGCAAGTGCAAAGAGGATTTTTCGGAATATTGCCCTTAATTATTACTTTTTTTTTATTTATTCATAGATCCTCATGAACAAATAGATTACAAGATTGGATGTATTTTATAATTAATTTTTAATGCTTTAAACAATTTTTGTCCATTTAAACAATTTTATTTACATAGAATATCGCGAATTCAGTGTTTTTCATTAATACTATAGTCTATTTAATGAACTTGAAGAGTGTATTTTTTATTCAAATTTTTTTCTTATTGCTTAAATAATTTATTTTGGCTTGAATCCAACTTTTTAACGGAAAATGATAGAAAATCGTACTTTTTGCTAGTTTTTGAACAAGTATCCAAATTTGAGCCTAAATACAACTTCTTCTAAGATACTTAATATTATTTAAGCAATTTTCATTTGTTTAGACAATTGATTATCTTTTAACATCGTGAATTAATTGTATTTTTTTAATGCCTTGGCCTAATTTTTCAATGTGGAGAGTAAATTATTTCATTTTAGTTGTATATTCATTGCTTACACAATTTATAATTGCTTAAATGCAACTTATGATAGGAAAAAGGTAGAGAAACGTTTTTTTACTATTTTTTCAATAAGTTACATTATTTTCTCCTAATTCTTCGATTGCTTAACCTAATTCTAATTGTTGAAACCATTTTTATTTGTTAAAACAAATTATTATCTCATAATATCACAAATTAGTGGTATTTTCTGAATTATATGGGCTAATTAATAAATGTGAACTATTTCTGAACATACTGGATATTCGTTTCAACAATAAGCAAACAATCTAAATGAAAAATACACTTTTCAAGTTCATTAAAAAGACCATAGTATTAATAAAATACCCTAAATTCGCGATATTCTGTGGAAATAAAATTCTAATCTGAAAACTAAAACTTAATTTTCTCGGAACTGAAAGATTTTTTTTTATCGAACTGTTTTTCCTGTATTTAGTGGTGGGTGGTTAGAAAAATACTAGTATTAGTGGGAAGGAATCTATTTCATAGTATTTAACATTTTAATAAACAAAATTAATTTTCGGAATTACAAGCTATTGAAGTTAACCTTCCAATTGTCAAAATCTGTCGAAAAGACAGATTTTTTTATAAAATGCTGTATCTTTGTACTGATTACACATATTAAGAGATATATTTTTGTAAATGATGCAGGAATCCTTGATCTATCGAATGACCCAAAGAAAAAATATAAAATTTTGAAAATGACAAAATGTCGGAGACTTTTCTGAAAATATTGAATTGAAAACGTTGAATCAAAAAACTTGATGAATATTTCCTAAAAAATGGTAAAAGGTGAATTTTTTGTAAATATGCAATTTTTATGTTTTCAGAAAAGTAGCCGTCATTTTCGCTTTTATAACATTTTTATATTTTCTTAGCATCATTTGATAGATCAGAGAATTCTCCATCATTTAAAAAAATATAACTCTAAATATATTCAATCTATTTTTTATCTATCTTGGTTAAAAAAAATAAAATTTTCAACTCTTTAACCTTTTATATTTTTATTTTCAACAATCTATTTAGAATTATTATTTAGTCGTGAAATCTTCCTATAAAATATTTTTCAATTTAAAATGATTAATTTTTTTAAATGTTAACTAAATATCGGCCAATTTAAAAATATTACAATGCTGTGATTTCAATTTTTGAAACTGCACAATTTTCAGCACTTCAATTCGAAATCGTTTTTCTCAAGTTGAGTTTGAAATTTTCAATAAGTCAGATAAAAATAAGAAAATTTGCATTTGATTTAAAATGAAGAAGGATATTCTTTTACTTCAGCGTATATTTCCCTATCTTTCTAATGAATCGTACAATCAGAAAAAATTTTTCCAACTATCTAAAAAGGAGAGAAAAAAATTATCTTAGTCGTTTTTGGAACATATATATAATAAATTTTTAAAATAATTTTTAAATCATTTAAAAATAATCGGTTGGAATATAGTAGTGTTGGGAAGGAGGTATAGATTTTTCATATTGATCTAGAATTTTTGTGTTATTTATTTAAATAACACGTTCGTTTCGCAGCACGGCTCCGACCCAGGTTGCTGATCAATCTCTCTAGCGATCACCCCAAGTGAAGAGCTTCACAAGGTTGTTATGTGAGGTTCCTCATTCGAGCCCATTAGTATCCAAGGTCTTTTGTTTCAGGCGTCATTCACTTTACTCACATGCTTTTTATAAACGATTTGTCACCACACTTTTTTGTCCTGGCACACTTCTCTAGCTTCCTTCACGTCCATGCATTTTTTCATGCAAGGTCTTCTGTTTCTATGGATTCTTATGTCTTTTCGGATTAAGGTCTCATTCACACATTCTAACTATTCCTTCCGGTCTGCCTCTGGGCATACTACCATTTACTTTACAACACTTTTTCTTCGTGTCAGGTACACATATCTAGAAAAGATTCTGAACTAGAAGTTAAATTTGCAGTTGAAAAAAAGAAATTTTCCGCCGAATCGAAAAACATCTACTAAGATTATGAGTCTCTAACTGGAATGGATGAATCTGAAATCAAAGAGAGGAACTTTCAATAAAAGAGTTCAACTTTGCACTGAGTGATTCTATTTTCAAACGAAAACATGAATTTTGAACTAAATTGGTGAATATTTAACTAGAATACTTGAATTTTCAGTTGAAAAAGATCAATTTTGAACTAAATACTTGGTTGAATTTTTAATTCAAAAAGATTAATTTGCAATCAAAATTGTGATATTTAAATTTCCAGTTAAAACCATTAATTTTCAAAGAAATAATTTAATTTTGCACTAAAAAACATCACTTTAAAAAAAAATAGATCAATTCGCTCGCAAGTTTGATATTATATACAACTAAATATTCTATGTGTACCTGACACATAGAATATCTAGTTTCCTTACGTGCGTGGTTTCTCGTAGTCCTCTTACATTATTTAGATTGTACACCCAACTACCACCTTTATGCGCGAAATTTGTTTTGCCAGTCAAAATCATGTCCAAGTTAAGAAGTGATTCGCCATATGGTGGAGAGTCTAGGTGTAACGTCAGTCCCACCAAAAATTCTGTTACTGGAGGGGGGGGGGGCAAGGAAAGTAAACCGATAGAGTCACAATTGGTTGATGTTTTATGCTGAGAAGGTCACCAGCCTTCGGCAGCGTTGCACTAGATAGGAGTTCATATGTTCCTATCTGCCCATTCCCGGTCTACCTCTAGGCATGGAACCAAAAACTATATATATAAACTATATATATATAACTATATATATAATTTTCAAATTTTGAAATAAATGGTCTTGAAAATTTTCAAAATGCGTTCACTTTTTGAATTTTTATCCAAAATGGCTGGTTAACGAACTTGACCTTTAGTTGAGGAGACTAAAAGAGTATACCAAAGCCAATCCAATCAGACAAATCTTTCGAAAGTTATCGTGCTCACAGGCAGACAGACATACATACAGGCAGACAGACACATTCGTAAAAACCTGTTTTTTGGGTTCAGGGGGTCACAAAACGTGGACGTTTGACAAAAACCGAAGGGGGGGGGGGATTTTACACAAATATAATACCTTCTCTGGATGAGAATGTAAAAAATTCAATTTTGAATGCCTTGTTTGTCAAATCTTCTCATCTTTATGGCTTGAATTTAACAAATTATTCTCTTAATTTTTCATTATTTTGAATTGGAATTTATCTTTCGAATTAGAATAGTACAATTATTCAGAATAACTGTACGATTATTGTACTATTATTTACAAGTCTATCGAGTAGTTAAATTTAATATTCTACGATTTCAATGAATTTAAAAAATCAGAAATTATTGTACGTTTCATATTGAAACCAAGCAACTTAGAATATTTAAATGTAAAATTCTATATTTTATTACTTTTGTACCACTACTGTACAATTATTCAGAATTACTGTACGATTGTTGTACCATTATGCATAAGTCTATCAAGTCTTTGATTTTATTATTCTACGATTTCAAAGAATTTAAAAAATCAGACAATCATATACATTTAAAATTGAAACCAAGCAATTTAGAATATCTAAATGTAAAATTAATAAATACCCTTAATTTAAAAGAAGTCAAATTTATTTTCGATCTCTATTTTTGACCTCCTTGGTTTGAAAGCAAAAAAGCAATAGTTCCAAGGCCTCTCAAATTAAACTGCTTGATGATTGCGCATTCAAAACTGTAATTGCAAACTGAAATGATAGAAATTTCAAAGATCATAAATAAGATTAATAAATATCATATCATGTAGTATCAAGTGGCATTTAGAGTGTTCGGACAGATTTTTTTACTAAAAACGTTGAGAATCAGATGCTTTCTATAATTGGAAACTTTCAAAATTATTTTATTGAAACTTGAAGCGCTAAAAATGAAACAATTTCAAACTTCCTTTAAAAATTGAAGCATTCCTAAATTAGGATCTTGAAACTAAGTCATCAAAAGTGAATGCTCTAACTTGGTACCAAGTTTTGCCAAAACAGGTATTTAGTATTTAGAGGGGGCCTCGTCTGTGAGGCCCCTTACTAGTCTCCGCAGTTGTGTATAAGTCTAACCACGTACGCGACGCATTTCAGGATGATGGAATGCACTGAAAAAAGAGGGTACATTAAATTTTTCCAATAACTTACAAGTAAGCCTACGGAACTGTCACTCGCCGATTTTTATGAAACTTTGCAAATTTGTAGAACTAGGGAAAATAATCGACGCGTATTTTTTATATCGGCTGAGAAACAATTCTAACTACCCCTCGTCTATGAAGGGTGGTCTTCGCGTTTCAACTGCAACAAGTCAGGTGATTCAAAAGGTGAGATGCTTTTAAGGGATTTTCGATGTCGCTGGATCCAAATCTCAGGTCAAAATTACGAAATTCAAGATGGTGGATCCAATATGGCGTCTGCTTGTCGCACACGAGGGATTTTTTCTACCCTTTGAATTGTTTCTCAACCGATAAAAAAAATACGTGTCGATTATTTTCCCTAGCTCAACAAATTTGCAAAATTCCATCAAAATTTCGAGTGACCGTTCCTTAGGTTTACCTGTTAGCCACTTACGTTCGAAAACCATCGTTATGATTTTAAAAGTGTATGGTGATGAGTTTAGAAGTGATACTCGGATTAAAGAGTGGCTTAGGCGATTTATAAGTGGTCGTAATTCAATGGAAAGTGACCCTCACTCTGACAGGCCCGTGACGGCCAAAGCATCTCAAAATGTGAAACAAGTGCTATGGTTAATTAATGGAAATCGTTGTTTAACATGAAGAGCGATAGAACAAGAGCTTGGGATTTTGAAACTATTGTAAGGGAAATTTTGAGCCAAGATTTGGAGATCAACCGCGTAAATGAAAAATTCATTCCACGACTGCTGACGAAAGACCAAAAGAATTATCGACTGAAAGTCGCCCAGGACAATTTGGAATCAATCAGAAACAACCTGGAAATGTTCAAAAATATCATTACTGGGAATGAGTCATGAGTTTATGGCTATGACCCTGTGTCGGAGATATATGAAGAAAATGCTCGCTGTTTTCTTTGAACAGAAAGGTGTTGTGCACCACGAATACGCTCCAAAATATCAGACGTTATACAAAGAGTATTACTATGAAGTTCTGAAGTGATTACGTGACGCAGTAAGAAGGAGACGACCTGAGTTGTAGAAAAGTGGTGACTGGATGCTTCACCACGACAACGCATATGACCATTCATCGCATCTCATTCAGAAATTTCTGGTTAAACATGGCCTTACTCAACTTCGACAGTCCCCATACAGTCCTGACCTAGCTCTCTGTGACTTCTATCTGTTTCCCAAATTGAAGTATCCTCTAAAAGGAATACGATTTCAAGACGTAGATGAAATAACGCAGAATGCTATTCCAAAAGGTGACTTTCAGGAGTATTTCCGCAAGTGGGAGGATTGCTGGAAGAAGGCTGTGGCTTTCTTGAAGGGGATATCATCACGATTAACCGGAATTCACTCTTACTCCTGGTACACTACAAGGTCGGCTACTTTCCGGACAGACCTCGTATATGTACTAATAAGCTGTCGCATTGACATGATAGAATAAGTCGCAAGACAAAAAAACGTCCTAATAATTCGTAGATTATTATATACAATAATTGTTGTGCAATTGTACAACTGTTGTACAATTGTTGTAAAATTATGGAACATTTTTTTTATACCGTTGCTGTACAATTATTTAGAATTACTGTACGATTGTTGTACCATTATTCACGATTATTGACAATTATTGCGTATAATGATTACACGATTGTCGCGTAATGTGGTAACATTCTAAACATTGCTAACAGTTTCATCAGTTCTGCCCTTTTGAAAGCTATTTAACTACTGGCTTAAGTTTCATAGCACTTATATAGGATCAAGTGCAGTGATTTGATGTCAGATTTGAGGTGAATATACCATTATCCTATCACGTAGCTGAGCCTGAGCTCGTTAATGTGGAAGTACTCGTACATTTACATATATATATATATGTCTTCATTTTGAATCACTTTATGCGTGGCAAAACGTGGGCTGAAAGCCATAAAGCATGCTTAGTTTGAAAGGATTATTTCGAGTTTCATTTAAGGTGAAAATCAGGGTGAAGTGCAAAAGCGAATATGGTGTTGATTTACAGTAAAAGGTCAGATATTCTTTTAACAATTAGCTCAGCTTGTTGCTCGCTCAACTCCGTAGGAAACCGTCTATTGGATAATTTCGTTAACGGAGCTGTGCGGGTGATTTCAATTTTCCATAAAATGCAGATTTATTTATTTTATAAAAAATATGAAAGGCCTTCAATAATTCAACAATTTCAAGCTACCAAAACAAAAACTAGTAATATTTTCAAATTTTTGTTTTTATTGCGAGACATTATTATCATTTTGCTATTAAAACTCCCAGTTTCTAATTGTTTTTATTTTCTGGAAAATTGTATCTGCTCCAGACAGATAGGTTGAAGTTGGTTTTATTTCGTTTGAACTTTTCAATAAAAGCTTTATTTGCTACCCCACAATGGTCTGCCGTCTACAGATTAAACAATTAATATTGCTTTTTTTTAGGTGGTTAGGCGCGCGGACTGCACGTTCGAGGTCCGGGGTTCGATCCCTGAGCCGGTATCGCTGGAAATTTTTCCATGTACTTTTACCGAGGTTCTGGTGGTTTGGATCCCACCTTAAGCTGTAGGTCACCCTATAATTCACTTGGCTGTAACCCAGCATGTTGATGACGGGGTAACAACCCAGACTTTGCCCAATATGTCGAATGAGGAATATGTACTGCTCTTATCAGATTACTTGATTGCATTAAAAATATGCGTCACCATATGGGGCTATAACCATCTTAAGCCTGAGAGAATAATGAGCTGCGTCATTTATATTGATTAAATTATTTGAAAAAAATTTGCGTGAAATTTGTAATGCCACTACAATCATTTTTTATAGTGCTGTGCATGATTTCAGCCTTTTTTATGCCTGTCAAGCGGAGCTAAAGTAGTGTTTTTCAAGCATGGTGTCGTCTGAGGTAAATTAACATAATTTACCATAAATTAACGTAAATGTCCAAAATTTAGAAAAATTAGAAACTTTTTTTAATGAATTTTTTTTTAATTTTTTAAATTTTACATAAATTTTGAGATTAAAATTTTTTAAATTTATTTAAATTTGAAAATTTTTCGAAATAAACAAAATTTGAATAATTGAAAAAAATTATTTAAATTAAAAAGAAATTGAAACATATGGAAAATTTTTTAAAAAATTTAAGAATTAAACAAATTTCAAGCATTTTATAAATTTAGAAAAATTTAGAAAATTTTTATGTATTCTAAATTGTTAGCGATAAATTACCATAAATGATCATAATTTACTATAAATTAAAATAAATTTTGAAATAAAGAAAATATAAACTTTTTCTGAATTTTTCAAATTATTAAATTTCAAAATTTTAGCAAATTTCAAAATTTTATAAATTTAGTAGAGTTTTCAAATCTAAAAAAAGTTTGAAATTTTAAGAATTTTGAAATATTTTGAAATTTTCTGAAGATTTAACAATAAATACTATAAATTACCATAATTTATTTTATATAATATAATATTTTCTTTTAATATTATATTCCAAATAATTTTTGAAAAATTACGAAAAAAATTTCAATAATTTCGAAAAAATTTTTAAGCTTAAAAAATTATGAAATTTTGAAAATTTTCGAAATATTCAAGATTTAAAAAAAAAATGATCAAAATTTCCAAAACTTTTGGACATTTTTTTTTTTAAACAAATTTTAATAATTCTTTAAAGTAGCAGATTTTGCGATAGCAGAAACATGATGTTATGCCTGTAAATATCTACAATGACCATTTGTTTATAAATTTATTAAATAATATTGAATAATATATTTTCAACTCTAAACTTTACTCGCAATATAATTTAAGGTCAACACAGAGATAAAATTTTTATTTGATGAATTCAAATGTCCACACCTGAAATTTGTTTGCATAATTTGTTTCTAAAATAAGAAATAATATAGGGAGGTGTATTTTTATCATTGAGTATCCCTTTTTTGATAAAAGTAAGTAATTTTAATGCCACAATATCTTTTACAATTAAATAATCCAAAGTGTTTTGACTGTTTTCTTGATAGAATTTGTTTATAAAAATTATAATAGCAGGGAAAAAATTGTCTAAGAAGGTAAAACAAAAAGTCGCAGTTTCTATCGTTTTTGAGTGGTGACACTAAAATGACGATATCTCGTGAACGAAAGATCTCCATCATTTTTTTCAAATGAAAGGTCATTTCATAACTTATCGCTTTCAGTTGGTCAATCTGTCAAACAATCGGTCAACGCGATCAACTGATTGCTTGACGGCACTTTTTTTCAGCTCAAAATGTGCTCATAGATGTATACATTTCCTAAATTCATATTAAAATAAAAATAAAGTTTTTAAAATTACTCCATGTATGCAGAAAGCATGCCTCTATTACAAAAAACGTCTGAAATCATGCGTTTGTTCTAAAAAAATGTCGTATGCACTTACCAACCGTGAGGGCACTTTTTTCTTCTTACCCCGATATAATATTATTTCTACAATTTCCATACTAAAATTTATAATAAGTTTCATTGAATATAATCGCTAATGATAGAGAACTGCAATTTTAACCAAGTTTCCTACATTGTTAGATTCCGCTTTCCACTGGAATTAGTGTCACTCTTCGTGGCAAAACTTTGAGTCTCTCCTGCCTTCTGCTTTAGTTCAATCCCATGATACCGGTTGTCGTATGGCGTACGGCGTACCTGCCAATGTTTTGTAATTGAATTCCAAGAAAACGAACATTGATTATTGTAGTTACCAAGAGCGTCAAATATCGCAAGATTACGTGAACCTTTAAAATTAACAACCACAGAAACGAGAGATTCTTAATCTTATATTTTTCTTTTTTTACTAAATTTTTAGACTCACATAAATAGCAATTCGAAATTTCTATTTAAAACAGTGTTATGCATCATATATCTGAGAATTAAAGCACGCTTCGATCAACAAATTGACTCAATTAGGTTATATTCGTAATTTTTATTGCTTTACGTTTCAGTTGCATAAAAAAAAAGAAACAGGTAATAAGGCATTCTAGAAAATACACTAGAACTTGAAATGAAGAACGGTTCCGGGCACGGTTCGCATTGGCCTTGATAATATTTACAGATCGTCCGAACGTAAACAGGCAGGGCCGTGTGAATCATTTCTGTTACATTTGGAAAGATGACGTAACCTGACGTAAATAACGCACTAAGAGTGCGACTCTCAAGCCGTTTGTCACGCTTGACTGAGCAACCCTTCCCGCACTCTCCGCTTCGAGAAACGTCCGCGGCATCGATTCTCGGAACGGCGCGAATCCGCATTGCTTCAATCCAAGTTCCAGTGTATTTGTGGAATCGTATTAATGAAGGAGCACGGTTTTATGTAGGTTGTGTATACGAAACCGTTATAATCATAGCCCCATCGGTATGATTAAAATATTCTTACGCTATTAGGCCAAATATATTTCGGGGTAAGCTTAACTCATCTGTTCTAGCCTCTTTATACTGCCGAGGATCGAGGAGTTCATATGAGAAAGGGAAATGTAGTTAATTTTAACTGATTTGAAAATTCAACTCCTGCAAATAATGCCAGAAGGCAATATTCGTCCGTATTAAAAAGCATATTTTAAGCATACTGAAGGGGGCCGTGAAGCATTTCACAAGAATTTTTTGCATAAAATTATGCTCCAAAACTGGTAAAAGCTTTTCTTCATTTCACTGTAATTTAATAGAATTAAACGGAATTCAATAGAACTAAACAGAATTCAATCAAATTTGTTGAAATTTGACAAAATTGAACGAAAATAATTGGAATTCAAAGGAAATAACTGGAATTAAACACAACAGACTTAAATTTAACTGAATCAAACGTAATTCAACGGGATAGAATTGAATAGAAATCAATGGAATTCCATAGCGTTCCACGGAATTCAATATAATGGGGCAAATTCAAACGGCATTTAATCGAATTCAACAGAATTTAATATAATTCAAAGGAATTCAATGAAATTCAACGTAGTAATTGAATATAGTTGAAAAGAATTGGAAGGAATTTAATAAAAATTTGACGGAATTTTGTGAAATCAAACAGTAATTTAAAAAGACTTGAAGTAATTTAAACTGAAACAAAGAAAAATGAAATGTGAAATAATCGAATTTGTTTGTATTTCATCAAACTCAATGAATTCCAATGAAATTCAAGTGAAAGTCAATTAATGGAATCATAGAGAATTGAACAAAATTCATTGGAATTTAACGGAACTCAATGGATTTAATTAAACAAAACATAAATTTCTAGAATAAAATAAAATATAATTGAATTGAAAGCGAATTGAACATAATTAAAGGTCATTTCCAGATAATTCAAATGAATTGAATTTGAATTCAACTAATTTGACGATATATTTAAAATAAAATTCTAAAAGTAAGTGAACTTAAATGAATTTAACTAAAGTAAAAGTTAATTCAGACTAATTTAAAAGAATTCAAAGAAATTCAATGAAAAACAACGCGTTTTAGTTTCTTGTAATTAAATTTAATGAAATTCAAGAACATTAAACGGCACTCAATAGAATTAAATTCAATAATATATGAGTTCTGCAAAATGAGAAGTCAGTCTTTGAATGAAACGGGATGGAATATAATGGAAATTAATGGAATTCAATAGTATTGAATAAACTTCAACGGAATTTAAATATTCAAGTCAATTTAAGTGAATTCAATGGTTTCTTGCAATTTTAAAAATGTGTAAAAGATTTACAAAATGGAAATCTTTGGTGAAAAGGTATAAATGCTTAACTGACATTTTTATAAAAAATTAAATAACATCAGTTTTTGGTACGTTGAATAATGATTTTTAAAGTCCTGCAACTCCTGAACCATTTAATGACTAAAAAACACCGTGAAATTAATATTGAAAAAAGTACAATGAAAAAAACCATTTTTTTCAATATAAAATTTAAAAATAGAAAATTAAAAGAAAAGTAATACTATTGTGAGCACAGAATGCAAAATGTATACGCTGTGGATATCAGTAAAAATTGCCGGTATCGGTAATAAATAAAAATTGAAAAAATTAAATTAACATCAGAAATAAATGATCCTTTTTCTAATAAAAATAATGTCTTAATTAATTTATTAAATTTCTGTAATGAGAGAGATAAATTGGTAGTATTTGTTAGCAAAAACAATTATCTTAAGGTTAGCGCGATGTAAATATGTCATAAAAACAATCTGAAGTTAATGGAACCACGCAAAATAAATTGATTTTACTGACCTATGAACCTAACTAACAAGGAAATAGGCGAATATGTTGTGAAAATATTTAATTTCACCATCATCTTTGAATTATTTAAATTTGAACAGCATATTTAAAAAGTACATTAAAAAATAAATTATGTATTATATTCCCGATTTCACAGAATCGAAAAAATATATAGAACGGCATTATTCTCGAAATCATGACAGGGCATGAACAAGCAATTTCTCTACTTCAAAGTAATTTAAATAAGTTGTCAATTGTTTGCATTTGTTTGCAACTTGAAATTTATTCTCAAATAGATGGCAGAATATTCTTATAGACATTTTTGAAATTTCCAATGTAGAATAAATAATAAAAAGAAAGTAAAAATAAGATGTGCTGTATATAGTCCCTAATACAAAGGGCTAAGTGTTAATACATTGAAAATTGCGGATTAGATTATTTTAAATTACTGATTCATTTTGTGAAATTTACTGGATACATAATTCAAAATGACTTATTTACCGATTAACTCAATTCCTCTTTATCAGTAGAAAATAAATCTAAATTCATCTTTTTGGTTAAATTCAACTGTTTTGGATTTAAAATGAATAACTTTTTGGATTAAAATATCAAATATTAGATTTTTTGATGAGAATTCATGGTTTTTATTGAAAATTCAAATATTTGGTTGGAAGTTGGACTACTTAAAAAAATTATTAGAAAATTAAAAAATTAGAATTAAAATTAAAAAGTTAAAAAATTATTTCTTTGATTATAGATTCATCTCTTTGGTTGAAAATTGAACAATTTTGTTGAAAATTCGTTTTTCCAATAGAAAAGTAATTTTTCTTATCAAAAATTGAATCATTCCATTTTTGGTTGAACATTAATCTTTTTTAGATAACAGTTTAACTATTTAATTGAGGATTCGACTATTTTGCTATCAATTAGTCTTTTTGGTTGAATTTCACAGTTTTTCAAATTTGAAAATAAAAATTGTTGAATAAAATATTAAATGTTTTTGATTTAATATAAAAATCTTGTTTGTTTCAATTATTTATTATTTTATGTTTTATTTTTTTATTTTTTTTAGATTTTTTATTTTATTATTTATATTATTATGATTTTATGTTTGAATTGAGGTAGAAAATAAATCTCATTGGGAAAAAATTCATCTTTATAGTGAAATTAGACGGTTTTTGATTAAAAATTAAAACCTTTTTTTGTTGAAATATCAACTGTTTTTCATTTAAAATTGAAAATTTCACTGTCTGGTTGAAAGCTGAACTACTTTTTTAAAAATACCTTTTTTTCTTTGACGATTCATTTTTTTTAGTTGAAAATTCATTTCTTTAGGGGCAAACTTAACTATTTTGTTAAAAATTCGTTGTTTTTGTTATGAATTAATCTTTTAAACTGAAAATTAATGTATTACATTTCAATTAAAAATACATCTCTTTGGTTGAAAGTTGATCTGCTTTAGCTGCAAAGTGAACTATTTGGTTGCACGTATCTTGTTGAAAATTCATCTTTTTTGGTTGAAAATTAATCTTCTTGTCGACAAAATTGATGTATTATTTTCCAAAATCCAACTGCTTCTTTGAAATTTAAACTGCTTTGTTTTGAAATAATTTCTTTGCTTAATGATTCATCAGTTTTTTTTTTAAATTAATTCCATTGGTATTTGGTCGCAGATTCGTCTTTTTTGGTGGAAAATTAATCTTCTCATTTGAAAATTTATCTTTTTGACAGAATTAATTTTTTTTTTCATTAAAAATAAATATATATATTGTCGTTGAAATATCAACTGTTTTTTACTTAAAATTTAAAACTTTCTTACTTGGTTAAAAGTTGAACAACTTTGTTGAAAATTCTTTTTTTACATTCTCATCCTATAATGAGAAGATATTAATTAGATTTGTGTAAAATCCCCCCCCCCCGTTCTTGTCAAATGTACACATTTTGAGACCACTTGAATCCTAAAAACAGATTTCCACAAATTTGTCTCTTTGTCTGTAGATTTTTAGTCTATCAGCACGATAACTTTCGCTAGATTCGACAGAATGGATTGGTCTTTGATATCTCTTTTATTGTCTCAAACTGAAGGTCAAGGTCATTAGGCAGCCATTTTAGATAAAAAATCAAAAAGTGAGCAAATTTTGAGTATTTTTGAGACTACCTTTTATCAAGATTTGAAAATTCTATATACGGTTATTAATGGTACTAAAAAAGACGAACAATTTATCCTAATGTCTTTTTCTGATGACAAAATTACCGAAGTTATAGCATTTTCAAAATTCCGAAGAAGTAAAAACGAAAATGAATATTTTAAGCAAAAAAAAGCACGACATGAAAAAAGTCATGAGGAGAAAAACGTTGATTTTTGAACACTCTATATTATTGTCATAACAAATTTTGGAATTTTTTGAAAAATCCAAAATTCAAATTTTGACGGCACAAAAAGATAATGAAAAATAAAAAATTGCATTTTGCGTGGAACTATGCAAGATATGAAAAATGGTAGGGTAAAAAAATTGTGCATATAAAAAACATCTACAAATTTGTTATTGATTACTTTTTGAAAGGATCCGTAGTTTTTATCTTATTCGTGAAAAATAGCATTAAAAATACAACAATCAAATCTTTGGAAAAACGACACAAGGTACGTAAAAAGATGAATAGACAAAAATTGTGCACTAAGAAAAAAAATTGGTTAGCAAACACTTTTTGATAGGATGCGTAGTTTTTGTTTTAATCTGAGAAAATAAAATTTAAACAAATAAAAGAATTAAATTTTTGGACAAACGACACAAGCTATGAAAAAATGAATAGACTAAAGCTGCTCACACAAAAAGGAACTATAAAAATTTGTCATAAATAACTTTATAAAGAAGCGCAGTTTTTGTTTCAATCGTAAAAAAATAGTATTGAAAATTAAAAAATTGAATTTTTGGAAAAAACACACAAGAGACGGAAAAAAAATTATTAGAAACAAGTTGCTCTACCAAAAATGATTTACAAATTTATTAAAAACTTGAGTTTTAACATTTTTCTTAAAACCACTTTACGCTAAGATGCATATTTTTGGTTCCAATCATAAATAATAACATTCAGAATAAACAAATACAATATATGGAAAAACGACACAAGTTGAAATAAAATTTTCAATAACAAAATTATTTTTTTTATAGGATACACACTTTTTTTAATTATAAAAACAAGACAATGCAAAGTTTTTTTTAATACCAATGCATATTATCAATTTTAATAATATATATTTATTGAAATATTACATTTTTTAGTGTAGTTGAGGATAAAATTTAATCCAAAATAAGAAACAAATATTAAAGCTATCATGATAAATCAAATTTGTACACATTTTATATAATAGTGTTGAACCTAATGTAGAAAAGTTCGCATCTGGGACAAAATCGAGTGTGAAGCACAACACATGTGATGAGGATGTGTTCGTTAAAGCCGAAAGAGCTTCAACAAAAGAGAATTCACAATCAACGAATTCCAGTTGTCGATGCTTCGACCTTTAACTTTAAAAGGTCGAAAATTTATCAAAGGTTGAAAATTTATCTTTTTGAGTTGAAAATTCATTTTTTCTGTGGAATATTCATCATTCTCGTTGCAAATTAATCTCTTTGGATGAAAATGTAACTTTTTTAGTTGAAAATTGAACTATTTGTTTGAAAATTCTTTTTTGTTTACAGATTCATCATTTCAGTTGAAAATCCATCTCATTTGTTAAAAATTGAAGTATTTCGTTAAAAAGTAATTTTCCTTTGTTTGAAATTATTAATTTCATCAGTGAATCGAATAGACTCATTTGAATACTCACTTTTGACTGATTTGCCAGTCGTCGAATTTGCATTATTTGAATCAGTCAAAATTGACTTCGAATCAGTCACTTTTGACTGTTTCAAATTTAGAGTGTACCGACAGAGTGAACCCTTCCCTTGCGGAATGTCACATATTATCATAATACAACAACAAATTTAGCGACTAATTTATTTTTCATTGCAAATTTTCTCCCTATCAAACTAACACCGTTATTACACTCACCTGTATCGACCCTATAATCTTTCCCCATTTTGGTCCTAAATGTTGGATGCAAGCTTGAAGGGAAAATGGGCAATTGAATTTTCTATGTGATCCTCGAATGAAATGTTAATTGAAATCAGAGTGGGAGTAAGAACGTGATTTGGTGCAATATAAGCTTCATATAACAGCTATAAAATATAAAACTATATAATAATGATTTAATATTGTGTAGTCCTGTGGTTTCAAGGAAATCTATATGACCAGTAATCCTGCGGGAATGCCCGCGGGATCGAAGGTCTGCCAACGCAACAGGAGGTCTCAAAACCTTCGAACTGAATGTACACTTAGTCTTTCATGGCCTGCATCTAAATCTCAAATTTATCCGACAATGAAGCTTTTTTCTCCTCGGAAAAGTCGAAATCCAAAGCCAAAATAATTGATGAATTGTCGAAAAAACAAGCCCAGACTTTCTTTATTGCCAATACCTTTTTATGTATGGCGGCCCATACGGAGGCTATGAAAGCATAATTTTTTTCGAAAAAGATTTTATCTTTATTATTTCTACTTTAAAGATTGCTAAAGTACATTTTTTACTAAAATAATTAGTAATTTTCTACTTTTATTCAAATTTACTAGACAATAAACACGCGTGTTACACGCGTGATTATTATCTATCCTGTCTCACGCAATTTTTTAATTAAAATACAAAATTAATATTGATATCAAATTTTTGTATTTCACAGTATCTATTATCTGAAAAAATATAATAATAAAACATTATTTTCATAAACAAATATTAATAAGATAATTAGCAAGGACAATATTTTCAATAATTGATAAAAATTGATATCGTAACTTCAGAATTATTTCTTAAACGAAAAACATTAAATTTTGTATTTGAAGGTGCTGAAGACATATGTTTCATTGATTATTATTATTTAATTGATGAATAGATTACTTATATAACCTAACATTTCTCATAAACTTCAAGTATTCAGACTTTTTCATTTTAAACGTACAAAAAAACTGCTACATCCACTCATGAAGACACACGGTATGCGTATCACTAGCTCCAGCGAAAACACAATTTCGAGGTCTAAGCTGTGAGAATTTTGATTAGCTACTGTTTACTGCTGAGTTCTGGGATATAAAATTTTCACAAAATTCAGAAAGGTTACATAGAATTAATCTTTTTTGTACGTATTTGCGGGAACCATCTTTTTGTTTAACAGAAACGAAATGTTTCATACCAGGCAACAAACGACTGTTCTCATCATCAAGGTAGAATGCTCTCACTAATGTTTCAATCTCTGCATCTAAATTTTTACCTTCTTTGGCATTGTGCGTCGTTAAAATTCCACTTTTAGCTACCAATTTTATCGCTTTTCTAGTTTGACGCTCCGAGGCGTCAAATTCTTTAGCTAATCGTCTTCGACCCAAGATTTGGGAACAAGGGTTAAAAGTAATACTTTTTCAGAATTGCTAGAAAAGTTTTTGAATTTTACTTTTATTTGCTTAAGAATCTAGATTGGCGCTAGGTGCTCTTTATTAGCACAATCTTATTCTGATCTTCTAAACTTCGATGTTGAAGGAGACGGAAATGTTTAATCAGTTAGTATTTGAAATCAGTTATCATTCATTATAACGTCATTATGTAGAATATGAGAAGCAATAATGTTACTGTCGGGACTGTCGGGAAAATTTCCGATTGTTGGTTCACTGTGATCACACACGGGCTATAGAAATGCAAACTCTGACACTTCCTTTCCTAATTCTAATCATAGTTTCGCATCGGCTTGTATGCTTGGATATTTCTTTTGAAGAGTGGTAGCAATTGTTCTTAAATTAAGTGGTTTCTTCTTGTGCCCAGACTTGGAAAAAAGATTCAGACAACGATGACATAAGCTCCCTCTTCTCGGCATGATTAAACTAATTAAAAAGAATGTATCTAAATAATATCAGTATAACTAACTAAATTTCACTAACCACTCAAGAGGAGAAATCCAACGAATTCAGTAAGCTCAATCCATTTTGAGACTGATTTGGATTATTTCAAGAAATATTAATTCTGAAAACAACATTTTCTTTGCTTTGACTATTTGAAATGATCAATGCATTCAGTTCACATAAGAATCTATTTCCGTGTATAATAACATTAATCAATAATAAAAATGATTATAATTACAAACCTGCTGTATACTTGAACCGAAAATTGCTAAGGCTAAATTTCATGAAAGATCATTTCTATTGTGAGAATAGATTTTCATATAGCGGCAAAAACAAAACTATGGTCAATCATTTTTTTTTCAGTAAGGGTATTCAAAACAAATGAAAAAACCGGTAAATCTGTAACTGAAAATTTCGATGGCTCGCCAAATTTCAAGATATCGGCTGATTTGTATGTAACTTGGCACAGTGAGTTTCTCGAGGTCTCTAATTTTTAATTTAATGCTAATATATTGAAATTCAAATGAAAGATACAATATGGCGAACACAATTCCAAAACTCTTGCAGATTTGTATCGAAGTTGGTACATACGGTTTTTCGAGGTCGCTAATTTCAAATTTAATGTTACAATTTCAACATTAAAAATCAATACAAAAATGGAAATATATGTTTCAAAAATTTGAAATAACTACAGTCATATTATAATATTATTAATGGGCACAATAAGACTTAAGAGGTGCTTAGTTATACTATAGCAGTTCGTTGCGCGATAGTCGCCGTCGGGCGCAAGAGCCCTCTTTTGGGTCCAATAGCAATCTTATCTCCATTATTCTACCCCAGATGATTTTCAAGGGAAAAAATCAAGCTTTATTTGAAAAATATTTTCAACAAATTTCAATCGGCCGCATTTATAGAAAAACTCAAAAATATATTTAAAATGGAAAAATGAACATGAAATATTTTTTTATTCAAAAATAATTGTTTTTATTGTAAAGAACATATTAAAATGTTCAGAAGACACTTTTGCAAAAGTTAAATTGATCAACTTAATCAGAAGTTACAATTAATTGAATAACGGCGCGCGAGTTGAAATGTCGAAAATTCGAGCCCCTGTATGCTTACAACCCGTTTTTCTGTAGGCCCATCATTTCGGGAATTGAAAGAGGTCCACTAAGGCTATAACTTAGGGGACTTTCAAGAAAATCTAAGACAATAGATTTGTAGGCGCGTACGTTTTCCAAATTCTGCCCCATATACATCTGCTCAAAATAAAAATATGAAATTAAATCGTTTTTTATTGTTGAAAACATTAAAATTAGTTAAAACCCTATTCATTTTAAAAGTTAAAAAAAACGCCTAAAATTATTTTCAAATTTTTTAATTTAATTAGTAGAGAAAAAAATACTTTTTTAGATATCTATACTTAATTTTTTTTTAAATCTCTTCAGCATCTCAAGATTATTATCAACATTTGTTGAGCTGAAACTTTGTAGTTTTTAAAAATTTTAATATTGAAAATATAGTGTATAATTTTAATCGAGTTCATGAAAAACATATTTTTCAAAAACAAAAATGAAATAAACTCATCAGCATTTTCAAAAATTGGACCTTCTATATTTTTAAGGGAATATAATATTCTATCTTTCTTGAGATTGTAATTAAAAAATTGTCTTATAACTAACATTGACTACTTGGATTCTATGTTACATTTCTCAAACGGAAAACATTAAATTTTGAATTTCAAAGTCCTGGAGTCTTTTGTTCCATTGATTATTACTTTTTAGTTGTTGAATATATTATTTGGATAACGTAAATGATATTTCAACCTAAAAATATTTTAATTTGAAATGGGAAACAGTTGAATTCCTCCCAAAAAAGACAAATTTTTAACAAAATAGTTAAATCTTCAACCAAAAGAAAATTATTTTCATTAGTTGCATTTTTAACCAAAAAAGATTACATTCTTTCCAAAAGAGACGAATTTTCTATTAAACAGTTGAATTTTAAAACCAAATAATATTAATGTTCAACCAGTGACATTTTAAACAAAAAAGACGAATTTTTAAAAAATAGTGGAATTCTTAACAAAACAGAATAATTTTCAAACCAAAAGCACGAATTTTCAACCAAATAGTTCAATTTTTAACCAAAAAACATTTTTCAGTCAAGAAAGAAAAAAATTTCACCGACATTATAATTTGAGGGGATAAATAATTTCGAATACAAAACAAAAATGTCGAATAAATATTTCTTTTTGAGGTTTATTTGTTCAGTTATTTTTAAGGTTATATAAATATAATTTTCCTAAAATTCTTAAGAAAAGTCAAAAAGATTCTTGAAGATTTCAGATATGTCGAAAAAGTATAATTTTTTTTTTTTACAGGATTTTGCAAAATTGTAGGAAAAATTCGAGTCAGTTAAAAAGATGTTTGAGAATTTTAGGGAAGATGAATATCTTTTAAACTGACTCAAATTATTCATAAAATGTTGAAAAATCTATCAAGATTAAAAAAATTGCCCTCAAATCTTCCAGACATTTTTTCAACATTTGCAGGAATCCTTTGAAATGTTTTGAAATCAATTTCAATTTTCATCCAAAATCAATTTTTCAGAACAAAAATTCATTACAAATTTTCCCAGGAATTGAAAAAAAAAATGTAATTTCTTGAAACCTTTTAAACTTCTTAAAAAACTTCGAAATTTTTTCGAAATTTTCCAACATTTACAGTTTTATTTAAATGTTTGAAAATCTTTTCAAGTTTTAAATTATTTTTTAACCATTTTGAAAACTTCAAAACATTCTAAATATCTTTGAAAATAATTAGAATTTTTCAAAACAATTTCTTGAAATTCTGAAAAATTAAAAAAATTGCCATCAAATCTTCCAGATTCTGTTTTGATCATTTTCGAAATCTTTTAAAGTCTTTTCAAACATTCACTTAAAATTAATTTTTGAAAATAAAAAATCAGTTTTAAGTTGGAAATTATTTTGAATCATTTTAAAACTTCTAAATATCTCTGAAACTTACACGAATTTGTTATAAAACTTTGTGATCATGCTAATTAGAAATTTTTGCTTTGAAACCGTCCACATTCTTTTTGGAAATTTTAGGAAGTAATTTAAGATGTTTTCAAATCTTTGTCAATTTTCTCTCAAAATTCATTTTAAACAGCAAAAAGAACAGCTTTATCCAATCATGAACGCGGGCATCCTGACAATAATAGCTTCGAGATAGTTTCAAGATATTAATCAAAAATGGTGCCATGCACTTTTTAATAATTGGATAGACAAATTATTCTCCCGCTCAAACTCTCAAATATGCATAAAGTGAAAACATTATGTGACTGGAAAATGCAATCCAATTAAAGTCGAATGGCACAAATGATTTTAATTGCGCGCATAACAACTTCTTTAGACCAGTACGATATAAGTTCGTTATAATAATTATTTAGTAACATTATGATGATTTGTTCACTATAAGTGGGTAATCAGCAAAAGCTGTCGGCTTTTGTCGATAATGGGATATGCATCATTGCGCAATACAATTGCCATCCATTGTTCCTTTCTATTATTTTCTCTTTCTATTTTACTAATCGATTTGTTTGCATCGAACTTGATCCCTATTAGTACATGTTTATTATGAAATATACTTTGATATTAGTGAATCGTGTAATGAATCAAGAATCGCGGTATCGAATCGCCGACAAATAATGGAAAAAGTATAAAAATATTCGAAATACTCATACGAGTAAAAAAGAATCTGCCATGGAAGGCCGAAATGCGAAAAATAAAAAAAAAAAGTAGTTTAAGATCGAAATGAAATGTACTTTCTCATGAGCCATTTTATTCACCGAAATAGAAGCGTAAAAAAAATCAAAAATCAAAATTAGATTTCTAAACTACATCATTTCCAGATCATTAAAGATAAAAACATAACAAAAGAAAAAACAGTCAGAAAAGGGAAATAGTCCACGAAAACCAACCTCGCACTCTTTCGTTACTCTTTCTCCGTCATTTTGATACTACTAGGGACAAAACATGTTTCGAAGCCAATTTAAACTTTCTCATCAGGGATTATTTATACGCCTGTTGATTATCTACGACAGCGCTACCAATTTTGAGCTATTGGGAAGAAATTTCCAATTTAATTCAATATTAACAAGAAATCTTATAGTCAACGTCAAAAAGATACCCTACAGGAGTATATAGGGAAACTACAGGTATGAATGACAGGGGCGATGGTCAATTCCGCACCAGCTGCCTGTGTACTTTTCCCCCACTAAGTAGCTTCCCTTTACGGAGCCGAACTACTATGGTCGGGCAGATGAAAATTCCGCCCCAGCTACCTGCAAACGGTTCCCCCACTACGTGGCTTTCCCTCACTCAGCTGAACTGTTCCCGCCGAGCCTGGTCAACGGGAGTCAATTGTACGCAATGAGGACTAAAATGCGGAATATAAACATTTTTTAATGTTGCATTTGGTAATTTACAAAAATAATATTCGAAACTCCCAATTATAATAACTTGAACGATATGTTATTCGGTTTAAAAAGTTGAAAATGATTCTGGAAGAAGGCATTATGGAAGTAAAAGAATGTCGTTGACAACGAATGTTGGAAATTGATGTTTTTAAGATGTGCGAAATTGATGTTTTGTAAAAACTATTTCTTTGCGTGAGCAATCTGCATTGCTACAGTATTAAGATAGTTCTTGAAACATATTTATCGCGATTGTCTGAAGTTGGACATGAATGGCCTCTTAATTTATTGAAACAAAATTTTCATAAATTTAAGAAAACGGAATATCCATGTCGTAAAGTGTGTAGCTATCTCAAATAAATATCCAATTATTTATCTTAGTTATGTTTTGTCAATGAGTGAAGTATTCTTCTAATATCGATAGACAGCTCACTTTTTTTTTCGTGTTTGTATAGTATTGGATTTCTGGATGTGTATGCTTGTTTCTATATCACATAAAATTGAAATCTTATTCTTTAATTTTCAACTTTTTAAGGCTAATCAGAAGTCACATAATACCTTAAAATAAAAATAAAAAACTTGGTATAATTCTCTATTCACTCATGAAAATTGATTAACATATAGAAATTATTTTTTATAACAAGAACAAAGAATCAATTTATCTATTTAACAACCCTTTCCCAAACTTTTCCACGAAGAATCAGACCACGTCACTTTTTGTATTATAATAAATAAATAAACAAATAAGGGGTCATCCAAAAATTATGTAAGGTATTTTTCTGAAATTTAAAATAACGTGAGGCATCCTCTGACCTCAATCCTAAAATCTGACTACGATTTTGTAAACCTAAGGGAGGAACATACATATAAAATATAAATGTGGTTAATTAAATGAACGTTGAACGTTATGAAATTAGTTTTAGAAAATAAATGGTAACAATTAGTATTTAGTTTTATAAACGAACAATTTTACAATTTCTTCAAGGCCTAAAATGCTGTATAGGCCGGCACACATTGTGTCGTCCGAAATCAAAAAGTGTGCAATGGAAAATTAACTTTACTTTTTGAGCAAAATTTTCAGTTTTCTAACCTAATATTTTTCAAGTGTTAAAAATAAACTTCAATGGTTACTTAAACTATTATACTTTCCTTTTTAAACTAATTTGAAGCCGTGGTCCTAGGGTCTTAAACTCTCCCAAAATGAATAAAATGATTCATTAATGTTAATTTTCGTAAATATAATCATTCTTGGCCAGGGAATACAACTAATGGTACAGGGCGTTGTGAAAAAAATTGGTCCCCTTAAACCAAAAATACTACTCCTAAGCATCAAGAAGTACCCTGTAAAGAGGTTAAAATATTATATTTATTTATGTATCTAGTCAAGTCATTCAAGTATCAACAAATCCTAAGAATGGCGTATGAAATCTTAAAAATTGAAAATATAATATTTCATTTATTTATTATTTGATTTTTTTTTTAAGAACAATATGCACCTATTTTTTCACCAAACGGAACAAGTTTAGGGGGTGCGTCATAACAAAAAAAAAACATTGAATTTCTTTAGGACACTCAAATTCACAGTCTTTTACTATTTTTTCACTTAAATTTAAAACGCATTATTAGAACTCAATAAAAAAAAATCCAACTATTTTTGGTTGAAAGTTCATTCTTAGCTTGAAAATCTACTACACTGGGACCCGGAATTAGTTAACTCGGATTTTCTATATTCCTAGAACTGATGGCCCCGCAGTTTCGTGGTGAGAGAGGAGCCTGCTCAGCCATGCGTGACCACCAGCAGCGTCACGACAAAGGAGCAGTGTGTGGGCTTTCATTCTCGTCTGCGGTGCGTAATATTATGTATTCCAATTGGATATGGTTTACACGGCCCTGACTGTTTAGGTTTGGAGGTCCTGGAAATAGCATCATGGCCAGTGCGAGCCATGCTTGGAGCCGTAATTCAATCCAGGTTCTAGTGTATTCAATTTTTGGGTAAGAATTCATCTTATTTGGTTAAAAATGTTATTATTTGGTTCAAAATGTAATTATTTTGTTGGAAATTTAACTGTTTTGTAGAAAATTCAATTATCTGGTCGAAAGTTGAACTGCTGCATTAGAAATGGATTTATTTGTTGAAGATTCATCATTTTAGATCTAAATTAATTTAATTTGTTGAACGTTCACTTTTTTGACTGAAAATTTATCTATTTCATTTCGGTTGAACTTGAACTATTTAATTTTTAATTTGAATTTCAATTATTTGGTTGAAAATTCATGTATTTTGATAAAAAAAAAAAATTTTTTCGGTCAAGAATCTATTAGATGAAAGTTCATGTATGTATTTTGTTGAAAATTTGTCTTTTTCTTGGTAGAAAACCCATTTTTTGTTGTTAAAAATGCAACTTCTTGGTTCAAAGTTAATCCGCTTGCTAAAAAATCATTTTTATGGTCGAGGATTTATCATTCTAGTTAAAAATGCATTTCTTTGATTGAAAATTGAACTACTTTGTTGAAAATTGTTTTATTTTTGGGTTAAAACTTAATAACTCAACTGTAAATTTACCTATTTTGTTGAAAATTCAACTGTCTGTTTGAAAATGAACTTTTTGTTGAAAATTTATATTTTAGGGTTGAAAATTCAACTGTTTTGTAAAACATTCGTGCTTTTGGCAAGAAAATTTAACAATTTGGTTAAAAGTTGAACTTCTTTGATAAAAATTCATTTTTCAGTCAATGGTTCATCATTTTAGATAACAATTAACTTCATTTGTTAAAATTTTTTTTTTCAACTGAAAATGTATTTATTCCATTTTTGGTTGAAATTTCAGCGATTTTGTTGAAAATTCCCGTATCTTGTTAAAATTCATTTTTTTCGGTAAATAACTAATCCTATTGGTTTAAATTTATATACTTTGTTGAGAATTTGTTTTTGTGGTAGGAAATCAATTTTCTTTTTAATTCTTGGTTGAAAGTTAACCTTCTTTCTTAAAAAATATTTTTTCTGGTTAAAGATTTATAATTTTAGTTGAAAATTAAACATCTTGGTAGATTATTCAACTTTTTTGTAGTAAATTCGTTCTTTTATTGGAAATTAATTTTTTTTTTAAATAAAAATTGAACTACTCCATTTTTTGTTAGAAATGTATATATTTGGTTAAGAGTTCGTTCTCTTTTGGTTAATAATGAACCTTTTTGTTCGAAAATTCATGTTTGTGATTGAAAAATCAACTATTTGTTTAAAAATTTACCTTTTTGTAGAAAATTTTTCTTTGGGCTTGAAATTTCAACATTTTACATGAAATTTGTTTCTTTATTGACCAGAAAATCTTTCTTCGTTGAAAAATCAACTCTTGTTGAAAATGATTTTTTTTAATTTGAAAATTCATCCCTTCTGGTAGAAATTTAATTTTTTTGGTTAAAAATGCAACTGTTTAGCTGAAAATTAATCTGTCTTGGTTCAGAATTCAACTGTTTGGTTTAAAATTAACGTTTTTTGGGGGGTTCAATTCAACTATTACAATTTCTGTCGAGTATTCTTCTTTTTGGTTGAAAATTGATATATTTGGTTAAAAGTTGAACTACTTTGATCAAAAATCATTTTTTTTTGGTCAAGATTCATCAATTCAGTTGAAAATTCATCTCTTTGTTTCAAAATGTAACTATTTTGTTAAAAGTCCTTTTTTTTGTGAGAAGTTAATTTTTTTAAACTGAAAATTGAACTATTCCGTTCTTTGCTTTATTTTTTGATTTCACATCTTTAATTTCCTTGAATATAACTGAATAAATTGTTAATATTTATGAATTTGGCGGGATTTTTTCACTTGCTGTTTTTTTTACCATATTACAATTGTTATTATTTAAAAATGTTGAATCTTGCAATGAATTTCTTCTTTCATTCTACTAATTTTTTCAGGAAGTAAAACATGTTTCACTTCTGATCAAACTTTAAAGGTTATGCTTGTTAAAGTGCATCTTAGATAGGTCTTCCCACTCTTGAGAAAATCGAGTTTATCTAAACTTTTGGTGCAAATTTGATTTTCGAAACTAAAAGTTCTATCGGTTCCTTCTTTCTTGTTGGAAGTCTATTCAGCCTTTCAGGCTTTGATTTGAAAAGTGATAAGGAAAGATAAAAAAATTATAGAAATCGATTTGAGATTCTAACATAAAATACAGGCACTATAATAAAATCATATCTGCACTTTTTTTATTCGGAAAATGCCAGCTGCAAAATTTCGTTTCAATCTTAAAAGTGAATTTAATCAGGTCACACATCCAGGGTTTCTAGCGGACCGGGGAATCGGGAAACCCCGGGAAACTGGCAAGCCCAGAAATGACCAAGAATTTTTTGAGATGGGGAAAAATCAGGAATCGACGTTTCGCAAACTGACCACTGAATGTAGTGGCGTATGTGTCGAGTAGTGTAGGATTTGAATTTGAAAAGTTAAACAAAACACGTTTTCTAACCTCACAGTCTCAACTGGTGTAAACGAACCGAATCGTGAAGAAATATTTAACTTAAATAAATGCAAAAATGCCGTGTGTTTGTGCCGTACCGTTCATTAATAGGGACCTGACTTATTGTATTAAATCCTTGTAAAATGCTCAAATTTTACATTGAAATATTTGATTCTTTAATATTAGAGACCTGAATCATGGTATTAAATACTGCCTCGATCCTAAAATATTACGTATAAGTATGTATTTATTTAATAATATATATTTTGTTTGTCCATTAAGAACTATTTTTCGTTATTTTTTTCTACAATTTTCATAATTTGCATTTATTATTGACAATAACATTTTATTGCATAAATACAACATTTTTAAATAATTGCAAACAAATTTGTTGAAGTATTAATTTTGGAATTTTGATTACTGTAAATATTTTATCGGTCAACTCAATTTGCCATCGACAATTTTTATTTATAGGAAAATTTTATTATGATTAATAAGGTGTGTTAAAGCCACTCTTTGCACTATTTTAATATTTTCAAAAATCAGTTTCATGCAATTTACTTAAAATCATATAATTTTTAGCATCAATATGTGTTTATTCTTTTTCTTGATTTAAAAATGCGTCCACATTATTCAAAGTATTTAATACATCTGGATTAAATTGACTTCTTGAAATGAAAATTTCAAATTAATCCACCACTTTCTCTAGTCTACTATTACGCCACTACCGGAAGTGGCAACTTTGTGAAATAATCGGAAACTTCAATAAGGGAACTTACCTCACCACAAGAACCCCCGGACCTGTGTATACGACTGTGATCAACGGTAAATCTAAATTGATTAGTGATTTTCAAAATTGAACTGTTTACATTCGAATGCCTCAGTGGTTAAACAAACGCAAACGTCTGATTGAAACATTATAAAATATTTTCAATTATAAAATAACTTTAAATGAATAGATAGATAGATCGATTTTTAATGTTTCTGACTGAAAATTGGTTTATATGGCATAATTTTGAAATTGTGTAGTTCCACTGAATTGAATTTAAAATTGTTTTATTGAAAAGTTTTAAAAGCTTTTAATTTAAATGTGCTAATTATCAAGTATTTTATTGACAAATTTCTGAATTGAAAAATGTTTAAGTTTCAAATGTTCAATTTTAAAATTCAAAAGTGTTTCACTTTAAGTACATTAATTTGCAGTTCAGTTTTCTTTATTATAAATTTTTAAAAAATTCAGCTCTAATATCCAAATTTTTTTATTTCAATGACCGTGAAAAATGTTTGCGAACCGGGGAAAAACCGGGAAATAATCAGGAAATGACCAGGAATCACTTTTCTTAATTAGAACGATTACGCTCATATTGAAAGAATGGTGCATATTGCAATGTTTTCTTAAAATTTAAATAAAATATAATATATACTCAACATATTACAAAGTTTCATTCCCGACATAAATTTTGTTTTTGTGTATTGTTAAAATTTCGCTGTCTATACGTCAGTTTGGGACAAATTCTAAAAAGGCATCTTTAAATTGGTCGGGGAAAAACGTGACCTGGAAAAGTGAAAACACAGGGAAACCCCCGGGAATTTAAAATTGCCTGATCAGTAGACACCCTGATATTAGTGTTATTTTGGATTATTTCTTTCCATCAGTTCAATGAGAAATAATATATCGACTGAAATAGCTTGATTGAATTTCCCATGGCAGAATACATTTCTAGTTTGTCATGTGACTGACATATGTAATCGAAATGCGAAACATCTGGTAATTAGGAATCAACCACTCAAGGTTAAATTAGATTTAACAAGTTAATTTTCAGTTTTCTCTCGAGGGCTTCAAATCATCGAAATGTGCAACAAAATAAAGGATAGACATTTATTATTTATTGTTTTATTAACTAGCACCACCAATCGCGCGCTATGCGAACGTGAAGAAACCCTCGGTAATAAAAACAAAAATTTCAAATGAATAAGTATTCTTTAAGTTTATTTGTTCTTAAGGATACATAAATATAATTTGATATAAATGAATCCTCAACGAAAACAGATTAATTTTTAACCAAAGAGTATAATTTTTACCCGAAAAATATTACATTTTTACAAAAGAGGTGAATTTCCTACGAAATAGTTTCGATCATGAAATTTATCTGAATAGACGAATTTTTAATAAATAGTTACAATTTTAGCCAAACAGATGAATGTTCTAATGAAATGATGAAACTTCAACGCCGAAAAATTTTAACATAGTAATTCATCTGTTAACCAAGTAGTTGAATTTCAGACCAAAAAGGATGAATTCTCAAAGAAAAATGTACTAGGCTGATGTTTCATATGAATGAGTTGAATTCATATAAAAAAGACAAATATCGAAAAAATTAGTTAAATCATCAACCAAAACAGATTAATTTACAACCAAACAGTTACACATTTAACCAAAAAGGGTTACATTTCTATTAAAAGAGATCAATTCTCAAACATCTTTTAAACTAACTCGAATTATTACTATGACTTCGAAAAGTATTTCAAAATTAACAAAATTGGCCTAAAATCTTTCAGATATGCTTCGACGTTTTTAGAAATCTTTTGAAATCTTCTTAAATTTTATTTTCAAATTATTTTTTTGTGATGAAAAGAAATAAAAAATTTTCCCGGGAATTTTAAGAACAGTTGTTTATTTTCTTGAATCCTTTCAAAATTCTTGAATGACTTTGAATGTTCTATTCGAAATCTCCAACAATCTTGTTTAAAATTTTGTAAATCTCTTAAACGTACTAGAATTTTTTATAAAATTTTGTAATCTTGCAAAATTGAGAATTTTTGCTTTAAAATCTTTCTCTTTCGACATTTTAGGAAATAATTTTATATGTTTTGACATTTTTTTCAATTTTTCTCTTTTAATTCATTTTTCGAAATAGAAAATCATTTGAAATTTGTCAGGGAACCTTAAAAACTTTTTTCTTGGTTTTCATGTAACCTTTAAATATTATTTAAAAGCTTTAAAAGTGCGAAAATTTTCATAAATTATAGAGTGGTAGCAAAACGTTAAGAACAGAATCATTTCCCAATGTTAAGAAATCATTTACAATTTAAACTTTCTCTTTTAACAATAAAGTTTAGTAGCATTTGTATGCTGGATACCGTTACAACACTTTTATTCCGATAGAATTTATAAAGTGATATCAGTACTATAATTGAAAATAAATTCGGGTTTAAATTCAATTTTTTATATGTTTATCTAGTGAAAATGGAATTCTTCTGGGATTTCAAAAGAATACTCTAGGCTAGATAGTTAATTTTTCATGAAAGAGTAGGAGGTGACTAATTATTTATTAATTTTTTGTCTCAACTTTTAGCTTCTCTCAGTTCATCTTGGAAACTTTCTCAACGATGGAAAATAACAAGAATTTTTTTCTTTTCTCTGTTCGACGGTAGTTTCTTCGGAGACTTGTAAGCTCCCGGAAGCGCTCAATGAACAGTTCATGTAAATATTGTTTCCGTGACCCGTGAAAGTTGGCAAGAGTTACGGCAAAGTGTCTACCTGCAGAAGCACCCTCAGAAAAAAAAATTGCCCGACACGCCAATGATCGATTAATTAACTTCGCTTAACCTGTGATAATCGAGTCAGAGTTTATAATCGCTTTTTTTCATTTTCCACGAAGAGTTCGCAAATTGCCTTTCCCCAGAACAACGTGTAATTGAGGACAAATTGACTGAAGAGATCAGTCATGCAATAAAAAAATATATTGCCGAGAGGGTTAGCCACTAGCAATCTTAAGTACACCTGAATTCAATTCAAAGATCAGATACAAAGAATTCAAAAAATACAAAAGTATAGTACGAAGTCAAAAGAATACAAAGAATTCAAATAAATATCTGAATAATTCAAAATAATTTAAAACAATTCAAGCGTACTCCAAAAATATTTCAATAATTCAAAGAATCAATCAAAGTACACTTGAATTAAGTAGAAATAATATGAATTAGAAAGAGTTCAGGGGAATTATAAGGAATTCATTTGGATTCAAAAAGGAATGCTAATAGTTAAAATAATGTAAGTGAAGTAAAATGAATACAAAAAATTAAAAAAATCAACGACTCCAGTAGAATTAATATGAATTCAGTAGAATCTTAAGAATTCGCGATAATTCAATTGAGTTCAGTATAGAATTGAAATGAACTTAGAAGAATTCCAGCGAATTTAAAAGAATTTAGGAAAGTTCAGAAAAAAATCTGAAAAACTATGAGAATGCAGAAGATTCCTAAGAGTTCACAAGAATCCTAAGAATTCTCAGAATTAAGAAGAATCCTAAGTATTTAGAAGAATACCTTAGATTTATAAGAATTCGGGAAAAATTCTTAAAGTTCAGAAGAACTCTAATAATTCAGAAGGATCATGAGAATTCAGAAGAATCCTATGAATTCAGAAGAATGCTAAGAATTCAGAAGAATCCTACGAATGCAAGAGAATCCTAAGAATTCAGAATTATACTAAGAATTTAGAAGAATCCTACGAATTCAGGAGAATCCTAAGAATTCAGAAGACAATTTTTTTAAAGAATGCGAACAATCGACAAAACTTAAATTGAATTCAATAGTAATGAACTGAATAAAAAAAAATTTAAGCAAATTATGAAGAATTCAAGTGAATTCAAAATAATCCTAATAGTTAAGCAATTAAAAGGTAATTAAGAAGAATAAGAACAATTCAAAAGTTAAATTAAGTTCAGTAGAATTGATATGAATTCATTAGAATCTCAACAATTCAGAAGAATCTGAAGAATTCTAAAGTATTTTAAGCATTCAGGAGAATCCTAAGAATAAAGGAGAATCATAAGAATTAGGAAGAATCCTAAGCATTGAGAAATATTCCTAAGAATTCAAAAGAATCCTAAGAATTTAAAAGAATCTTAAGACTTCAGAAGAATGCTAAGAATTCAGAAGAATCATAAGAATTCAAAAGAATTCAAAGAAATACTTTCATGTGAATTAACAGGACTCATAAGAATTCGCCAAAATTGAAGCGGATCCCGGTAAATCCAAACGAACCCAAAGGATTAACAACAATTTAATTTTATTAAAGTAAACTGAGAATAATTCAAATGAACTTGGAAGTACTTAAGAATTCAAGAAAACTCAGTGAATTTGCACTTACTGAAGTAAATGCAATTAATTCCAACGGATTCAAGAAAATTTAAAAGAATAAGTGTGCGCCTACATTCAGTAGGAATTAACCCCTTAAACATTGCAATTTTTATTTTCACACTTTTATCATGCTTGTACGAAACAGATTGTTACAAAGGGTATTTCTGGTTTAAAAAATGAATTTCCGGCGTTGCCTTCAATTTACGATTTTCATTTATGATTATTGGAAGAGTGAATACAGAACATCCATTCGGCTGATAGTTGTTTGTATTTTGTAATAGTTTGCAGAACTAAGTTGCAAGAATTTAATTGAAAGTTTATCTTTTGGAGAATAAAGGCGAAGCTTCTTCAATGACATAGAAATGTAGATGCACGTATGTATCACATACATAAGATTTTTGAGGAGATTCATGAATATTTTTGAAGATTTCAGATGTGTCGAAAAATAATCTGAAAAATTTCGAAAAAAATTTGTCGATTTTACAGGATTTTAGAAGTTTGGAAGGGATTTAAAAATATTTTATGATTTTTCGGAAATCTTTTCAAGTTTTAAAGTATTTTTAATCTTTTTAACATTTTTAAAGTTTCTGAATATCTGTTCAATTACTCTAATTCTTCCTGAAATTCATACAAAGTTTTGCAAATTGAAAAAATTACCTGAAAGTTCTCCAGATTATTTTTTGATAATTTTGGAAATCTACTAATAGTATATTGTGCTACAAGTTGAAAAAGCGAGAGATTTAAAACGAGTGTGAAGTTAGCCACCCGAGCGGAGCGA
>JAABKJ010000083.1:0-61305 GCA_011634705.1 Andricus grossulariae | reverse complement strand
CATCAAGAGCTATTCGACAAGAAAATGCACGGAAATTTTCACAGGAATGTAGAAAAACAGTCCTTGTCGAAGGAGCACACTTTTGCTTTTCTCAAATCATCAGGGCTTAATTCAGGTATAGAGGGTTTTATTTTCGCATGCCAGGAAGGAGACCTTTCCACCTTAGCATACCGCGACCGCATTGTATGTCAAGAAGTTCCAAGCGATAGGTGCAGAGCGTGTCATACACACGTTGAATACCTAGAATACATACTATCAGGGTGTCCCTCCCACGCAGGAACGACGTATATCTACAGACACAATGCGGCCCTAAGAGTACTTTATTACCATCTTTGTCGCTCTTACGGTGTTGGCCGCGACCCTGCCCTGCCGAACGCTCCAAAGGAGATAGATTCAATTTGCCAAAACGAACTATGTCCGTGATAGAATTCTCGGCTCCTTCCGAATACAACATCACTGCCAAGGAGGAAGAAAAGGTGGAAAGGTATCAAGACCTTAAAAGGGAGCTGCAACGACTGTACCAAAAATATTCGGTGCAAGTAATTGTCCTTGTTATAGGTGCTCTCGGAGGTGCGAAACCATCACTGTTTCGTAACCTTAAAGACATACCCGCGTGCCAAAAATATGTCACGGCACTTGCGAAATGGATGCAGAAAGCTGTCATCTTTGGGTCGCTTCGTGTCCTCAAAACACACGAGGGCTTCGCCGGCCTGTCGTTACGATTTCGTCGTGTCCTGTGAACACCCATCTTACGGTTGTGAGACGTGGCCATGAGTGAGATTTACCGCGATCCTACTGGGAGCCGGTGTCATTTTTAGATGGCAGTTGCCCCCAGTGGGATCCTGCGGTGGTTGTTAACCTTATTTTTTAATTATATATTCTCGCGTCTCCCTTTTGTGCGGTGATTCGTAATTGCTCTGAAGACTCCTCTTCGATATCCCCACTACTGCAACGCTAAGAATAGCATGAATATTTTCTCTCTTCTCTCTCTCTCTCTCTCTCTCGCTCTCTCTGCACTCTCTTACTAAGCGATCTCCTCAAAACTCATGATGATTCTTGACGAAAAAATTCAATCTTAATCCGTCCAAGTTTTACTTCTGCCGTGTGGCTCCACCGATATATACTGCTTTCTTAATTTATAAAGTTATTACGATATAAAAGTTAGGGAATTTTCCTGTTTCTCACGGAAAAAAGTATTATTGAGAACTAGATCCAATACTAACCGCACGGAAAGAAGCTAAACTAACTTTTGTTGCATTGATTTTTTTCAGGTCTTGCTTGAGCTGTTGCTGGGTCAACTTCGTGTAATTTTTTTTTTTTACGAACTGAATTCAAGTTCTTTTTGACTAAAAAATGACGCGTTTTGATTTCGGGTCAACATCTGACTCAAATTGCGTCCAGCTTTTTTCTGTGCATTATTCTTTTTTCATAAAGGTTACATGTAATTACATTAAACTTCCGTTACCTGGAACGTATATTGTTTTATGTTTTCGAATTTCCGTCAGTTTAAAAATCAGAGAATATATATAACTATTTACCCAAAGAGCATAAAACTTCAGAATTACAACAAACATTTTTTCGAATTGTAAAGCGTACAATTATGAATATTATTTATGCTTACATGTAACTTGCGAGTTACATGTAAACACGACTTTAACACGAAGTCTTTTTTTGCTATTTTGAAGGATAGTGTCAGTGTAATCCTGACGAGAAAAAAAGAGGACGGCGAGTGTGATTGCATTAATTGTTCGGTCGTTGCACTGACGTGACCTATCCTAACTAAACGAAGTTAAGGGAAGCTTGTCTAACACGATCACGAGTACGCGTTAACTTTAAGGGCTTAAGGAAACTTGGTTCGTGAGAACCGTTAAAGTTTGAAATGCTTAACCGTGCCTAGTTCAATCCATGAAATTGAGTCGGTTACGTGGTTGATTAGGTTTGCGCTCATTAAATGACACAATACATTGGCGTCTTTCAGCTTTTCCATTGACCCAATATTCTAGAATTACAAAAAATTTATTAAAACCATACTCATCTTTGAAAGAATAGAAGTGTGCATATATAAAAATAAAATGAAGAATGTTTTAGATTAGATTAAAACACGGTTTTCTAGAATAATTAGTTCATTAGTTCTGCCAATTTTGTATTATAATTTTGAGTAAGTAGCGTGAATCTGATGATGAGAGTTCAAGCTGCAAAGAGTTTAGGGAAAATTCGTAATATAGAATGTTATAAAATAAAGAAATAAATATAACCTGCAGCAAAGCAGAGGCCATATTTGTGTTAATCCGCCTTGGCTGACTAGTTTTTGATAAATTTTAGCGAGAATTAAAATCTCGATATCAGCTAAGTTAATGGTGAGCATTATCCTGAGAAAATAGGAAAGTAAATCGGCAAATGGCGAGAAGTCGTCCACTGATCAAATTAATAGGCATTTTAGTAAAGTGGCATAGTCTCCGGTATATTATTTATTTTGCCTAAGATGATTGGAAAACGGTGATCCTTGCAGTGCGCAGAATTTCCATGAAAACGAAAAAGAGCATCGTAATGCCAGAGGGCAGGTTAGTATCCTGGCTTTAATGCGGCGTACGAAGCTTCCAACTTTGCTCACACCAGACATCACAGACCCTGTCCTAGGTTTCCCACCGTATTCGTTGTGCTTAGGAACTCGTTCTTGGTGCAACTAGTTTCAAACTTAGTTGATGCGGTAGTAGTTCAACGTCAGTGACTTCGCATTTATCTTTCGATTAATCATGATGAAGGAAAGTCTCCAACTTTCTTCTACCTTTAGTTTTAGGACATTTGACCAAGTCCTGATGCATTAGTCGACATCGCTTCAATTATCGAAAATTTGTTTCTGGATCCGCTCGATGTATCACATGATATGCATGAAGGTAAATTAAAACAATTATTGAATGTTGTGAGTCGACGGTTCCCGAGATTCTAATCTCGGCTTTTCTTCTACTCCAACTACCCCTGTTCTCTCTCCCCCGTATATTTTATCTTACCCCGCTGTTTGTTAAAGGTTACCTAGACCTTTAAAAAGTAAACAAATACCAAAAAGTCAAAAAATTTAAGTCCAATATTTTTCGTTACTTTCTCATTATAAAAATTAATTATAAATATCAACACAATTAAAATACTGTTTAGTTTGGAGATTTAAAACAGTACTATACACTGTGTTATTTCAAAAATGTTACATTTGTTTACTTTTTGAAATTTTAGATAACCTCAAACTAATATCTTTTTGTTGATTTTATTATTAAAATTCACTTTGCCATCACTTCAAAACAACGTGTAACTAAAAGAAGGATCTTCCCTTTTGCCGAAAACAAATCCATCAACTGATGTCCTGTCATATATTATCTTTTTAATTCTGAAATAATGATTTTCATAAGGACAGCAATGCATTTGGCTTACCCAGTATTCTCGATAGAGGTAGTGATTGTGAAATAACCTAATTCACTTATGAATGCGCCTATTGGTCGCGTGTTTACTTCCAGTGGGCTGCGCTAACCGTGGCGGAGAACGGAACGGAAGGAAAGCTCGCCAACTTTGGGATCACTGCTTTTGCTACCGAGCATTTGAGCCCTGTCAGTCTGAAAATATCAATATTCATTGCAAACTTAAACTCAATGAATAAAATGTCACTAGAAAGGACCCAAGAAACTCCTAGCACGGAAGTCTAGGTTTATTACCGGAAGTTCCTATGCAAGTTTTTTACCTCCGTGGTTGATAATGTCCGAATTATTGAACCGAATTGATGTAGAAACATAATTAAAGATTTGAAAATTTTAATTTGGAAATGAGAACTGAGATCGATTCAAAATAAATTTGGAAATCCGAATAGATTACAGTAATGGAAAATCTGAACTGAAATTAGTTCAAAATAAACTAAAAAATCCGAAAAGATTGCGGTTGAATGCTGTCAAACTGGAACCGAATAGATTTTCTATTTGGAAAATTTTTATAATTCGACAATCAAATTGAAACTTACAGAACCAACTTGATATTGATTGAATGGCAGTTTGAAGCAAATGGTCCTCCTATGTGTGATATTTATAAAGAAAAGTATAATGTCTTTTTAATAAAAAGAGTGGGGTTTGAAATAAACCTATTTAAGTAAATATCTTATGTCGGAAATTGCTCTTTTGTTCCTACTTATTATTTTGATATTTTCCCTCGTATTTTCCTATGAGTATGTCAAAAAAGTACTTAACGTTAACCGCCCCCGACAAAAGATTACAATTGCCGCTGCTAGTCAAAGCTCTGTAGACGCAATCCTCTAGATTTTCCAATCTCATATAATTTGTACTAAAACTATATAATTTACTTTTTATTTTTTTTTTCAACACTGTGGCGATATTTGAACGATAAATTTGGTTATATTCATATCTTGAATTCCATATTTTTAAACTAAAGGACCCCGCACCAAATGTACAGTAAATGGCTTTTTGTGAAAAATTCTGAATCTATTTTTTTTTTGCATTTTCGAACCTGCAAAGCAATAATCTGAAACGGAAAAGTGAGAAAAATTGTCAGTTTTTTAACAAAAAATTGTCAAAATTTCAATTTTTACATGTATTTTAAGAGAAAAATACTTATTTTAATGAAAAGATTTTTTTTCTCTCAAACTCTTTCTTAGATTTTGCTAAAAGTTTCACATTTTGACTATCAGTCTTACCGAAACAAAAGGTTCATATCTAAGATCTAGAAAGATTAACGGTTTTTTGGGTATAAAGCATGTTATGGGGGTGTTTTCATACTTTCAACTTCCAAGAATGGAAACCATCATTTCTTAGTAACTAAAGTCATTGGAGATTTTTTATTTAAATGCTAGGGTGTAAAATATCTATTTTTATGTTTCAATAATTAAGGGATGATTAAACTACCTTGAAAATAAATTGTAACGCAAGTCCTTCTAAAGGACACTTCCTATATGTATGTTTTAAAGTGATATTGTAGGCGATTTTTGGTGATTTATTCCTTACGAAAAGTTAATTTCTCTGCTTCACTAAGTAAGGGATGATTAAATAACCCTCTAGAAAAATTCAAAGACATCCTTGTCGTTCTACGCTTTCCCTATTTACTTTAATATGATTCCAATCCTCATATATTAATCAGAAAACTTTGTGTGATTTTAGTCATTAAGAAATGTCGATATTCTGGATTTAATATTCAAGGGATGATAAAACAACCCTTGAAGTAAATGCATATATATATAATATCCGTGCTATGCACGCTTCTTTTACTTATTTGATAGTGATTCAATACCCTAGAATTTAAATAAAAAATCTCCAGTGACTTTAGTTACTAAGAAATGATGATTTCCACTCTTGGATGTTTAAAGTGTGAAAACACCCCCATAACATGCTTTATACCCAAAAAACCGTTAATCTTTCTAGATCTTAAATATGAAACGTTACTTTCGGTAAGACTGATAGTCAAAATGTGGAACTTTTAGCAAAATCTAATAAAGAGTTTAGGAGAAAAAAAAACTTTTCACTAAAATAAGCATTTTTCTATTAAAATACATGTAAAAATTGAAACTTTGATAATTTTTTGTTAAAAAACTGTCCATTTTTCTTACTTTTGTCTTTCGGATTATTGCTTTGCAAGTTCGAAAATACAAAAAAAAATAGATTTAGAATTTTTCACAAAAAGCCATTTACTGTATATTTGGTGTGGGGTCCTTTGTAGATCAACTTTTGTTTAATAATTTTTTTTTGTCTCTTGTGTGGTTTTTCCACAAATTTTTATTTATTTTTTATTTTTAATGCTATTCTTTAAGATTAAAACAAAAGCTACGCTTCTTTAAAAAAATTATTTATAAAAATTTTTATAGCTATTTTTTGTGTGAGCAGCTTTTGTCTATTAATTTTTTTCATAGCTTATGTCGTTCGTCCAAAAATTCAATTCTTTTTTATTTTTAATTTTATTTTCTACGATTAAAATAAATCCACGCATCTTTTCAAAAAGTGATTGTTAACAAATTTGTAGATATTTTTTATATGCACAGTTTTTGTTTCTTTACTTTCTTTCATATCTTGCATTGTCTGACCGCAAAATAGAATTTTTGATTTTTCATTATTTTTCTAGGCGATCAAAATTTGAATATTTGATTTTTCAAAAAATTCATAAAGTTGTTATGACAAGATTGTTGAGTGTTAAAAAAAAACGTTTTTTTCCTTTCGACTTTTTATCATATCGTGCGTTTTTTGGCTTAAAATGTTCATTTTCATTTATTTTTTGGAATTTGCTAAAGCCCAATCCAATCTGTCAATTCTTTCGAAAGTAATCGTGCTAACAGACTAAAAATCTACATACATACATACATACATACATACCCACAGGCACATTCGCGAAAACCTGTTTTTTGTGTTCAGAAGGTCTCAAAACTTGGACATTTGACAAAAACGGTGGGGGTCAAATTTTACACAAATCTAATACCTTCTCTGAAGAGAATGTAATAATTCACTATACATAGAGTAACCTCTCTCGCATCTCTCCTTTTTGACAATAAGATCATACAGTAGATCAACCTGGGTTTGGTCAGCCACATCCGTGCGATTTTTTCTTCACTAGAGAAACTAATGTAAACCTTTTTCTGCCTACAGTTCACAAAAAATGTTTAAACATTAATTTTTATTTTAATATTTATCTTCAGGTTTTCATCGATTTTTTATTTTATTCGATGGTTGCATTTATTTTTGCAAATTAAGAAGTTGGGTAAGGTTGATCTCAAGATGTAGGCACAGCAGATCAAAGTGCTGAAATTCAAATATTTAAAAAATGCAAATGAAAATATGGCATTAAAGTTTTGAATTTTTGAAAATTATTTTAAATACTTTGAATAATTTTGAGTTATTCTGGTATACATTAAATTTTCTAGTTGTTAACAGTGATGGGAAATAGTGGTAAAGGAGTTACTTCTGTAAACAAGTAACGAATTAGTGAACAGTTACAATGTTCTTAGTAAACAAAAAAAAACTATTCAAATTGTGGCGGCTAGTTTTAGAACATTTTTTTAGCACAGCAGGAATCATAATGAACTCGAGAATAGGGTGGATTGAACGACAAAGCTTTCGAAACATTTTTACTTGTCTGATTTACTTTAAAAAAGTGAAAATATGACGTATTCAAAGCGAAAAAGTGACTAATTTCTAACCAAAAAAGTGACTAAAAGCGACTAATGTGCCTTAATAATGTCACTAATGTTTTTTTAATCCAACAGAATGTTAAGGAATTCAATGACATTTATAAAAACGTCAATGCCTTATAAGTGCTTATAAGAATTTCAGGTGAATTTTAACAAATTCAGGATAAATTCAAGAAATAAGAAAATAAGGAAAATAGTTTAATTCAAGTGAATTGAGAGGAATTTAAGGGAAATGAGAAGAATTCTATGAAATACAGAATAATTCAAGGTGAATTAAAAACAATTAAAGTGAATTCAAAAAGATCCGAAATATTCCACTAATTTCAGAAAAAGTGGAGAGAATTGAGAAGAATCGAAGGGAATTTAATTTCAGTTGAGTAGAATTGAGTTAATTTGGAAGAATTCAGTGAAAGTGAAATGAATCAACAGATTCAAGGGAATTTAATTTTAAATAATTGAGTAGAATTGAGTTAATTTGGAAGAATTGAGTTAAATAAATCAAGATATTCAAGGGAATACAATGAAATTCATGAGCCTTTGATGAAATTCATAAGAATTTGAAAGAATATAATTTAACAAAATTTTTAAATCAAAAAATTTTCAACGAATTGAGTAAAATGAGAAGGAAGAGAATTCAGGGAGAATTCAACAAAATGCAACTGAATTAAAATAAAAACAAATTTTAACCAACGAATTAAATGAAATTCGAGTGACTTTATATAAATTTCAGATAAGTGGGAAGAATGCGATGAAATTCATAAAAATTCAAGCTGAATTAAAAAAAAAGTCAATTGAAAACAATTAAATAATATTTTCAAAATGCATTGAATTCATTTAATTTTTAATGAATTAAGGAAAATTCAAAAGAATTCAATAAAGAATTTGATGAAATGCCGAAGAATTCAAAGTTTAAAAGACTTCAGGGTGAATAAAACCAAAAATTAAAAAATCCATTAAATCGAGTAGAATTTAGAAGAATTCAAGTGAGTTCGAAAAAATTCAGGGTTAATTAATAAGAATTTTAATGAATTGGAAAAAAATGAGAAAACCTAATTATTTAATTGATTTCAGTAAAATTTAAGTGAATTTAGAATAATCCCAGGGAATTTAAGAGAATCCGATAAAACTTATACGAAATTAAGATACATTAAAAATAATTCAAGTGAATAGACATTTTTTTCAAAGAATTTCATTGAATTCAGGCAAATAAGAGTCAATAGAATTATTAAATAATCTAATTATTATCATAAGATTACAATAATCTATACTAATCTTTAGATAGCATCCCTAAGAACTGAGGGTGAATTTAAAGGTCTTCTGGACGAATTAAAAAAATTTAAGATCCAAAAAACATCCAAAAAATTGAGTGGGTTTCCAAGAAATTTCAACGAATTCAGGATGAATTACAAAAAAATGCAAAAAAATGAAGGAAAAATGTAATTATATTCAGTAATCCTTGGGATCTCTGCTTAATTTATTAAAAGATGTGACTAAAGTGATCTTTTTATTTTAAAAAGTGACTAAATATATGTTGAACTGTTTAAGTTCAAAAGCCTTAGTAGTGAAACAAATGTAAACGTCCGGTTCAAACTTTATGAACTATTTTTAATTTAAAAATAACATAAACTGAATAGATTCATATTTAAGCGCTTTTATTCAATTTTAAATCCCATTCAAATATTGCTTCAGTCTAAAATATTCCATTTCTAACCCATTCAATTTGAAATTTTTCAATTGAAAAAACAACTATTTTTTAATATAAAGAAATATTAGTATGTTCATTTAAAATGAGCAATTATAGACAAATATCAAAAACTGTACAATTTTAAACTGTATTGTTTGAAGTAGCCTTGAATCGTTGAAATTTCAAAGTGGCTATTTAAATTTTGAACGCTACAATTTTAATTATTTCATTGTAGATTTGCAAGTAAAACTGTTTTTCGATGTATGAATAAAAATTCAACAATTATTAATTTAAAACGACTTCAAATAAAAATAATTTAACTTCCAATTTAAAAAGTGTTCATTAAAGATAATTTAATTCGTTCAATTTTTAATGTGTCGTACTTAAAATGGCTTAAAATTATATAATTTTTAACATCTACATATTTATTGATTTATTCTTCCATTCAGAACATTGAAAATGATAGAGTGGATTTATATTTTTTAACCAGAAATCTTTAAATTGTTCTATTTAGACAAGTTTAAAATTAATAATTTTGCAGTTTAACGGCATTTAACTTAAAATTTGATTAAACAGTGTCAAGAGCTTCCATTGTGTATATGTGTAAATTATTGAGCTTTTGAATTAAAATTTGTTAAGCCTCAATTTTTAAATTCAAAAGAGTTCCATTTTTAGTCTTTTAATTTAAAATTCAGTTTTGATTACATGAAATAAAAAATTTTTCAGCTTTAAGAGTTCGAATTTTTACATTCCCATCAGAGAAGGTATTAGAATTGTGTAAAATTTTCCCCCCCCCCCCCCCCCCCCGTTTTTGTCAAATGTCTACGATTTGAGACCTTCTGAACCCGAAAAGCAGGTTTTCGCGAATGTGTCTGTGTGTTCGTGTATAATTGGATTGGCCTTTGGTACACTTTTTGAGTGTCCTAAAATTAAGGTTAAGTTCGTTAGCCAGCCATTTTAGATGAAAATTCAAAAAGTTAGAGCATTTTCAAAATTTTTGAAACCACTCTTTTTCAAAATTTAAATATTTTACGTATCGTTGTTCGTTGTGCTCAAAAAGACGAACAATTTCTCCTAATGACTTTTTTCGATAAAAAAAAAATTAGCAGAGTTTGATGGGACTGACGTTATAACTAGACTCTCCACCCTATGACTAACTACTTAATTTGGACATGATTTCGTCTCGCAAAATAAATTTATCGCATAAAGGTGGTAGTTGTGTATACGCTTTGAACAATTAATAATACAAACAATGAAATACCTTGAAATGGACTGAAAATTTGATTGACCAACAGCATGCGCACGGTAAAGGTAAAGGTCGAGTGCGAAGCACGAGATACGTGATGAGAATGTGTTCGTTAAAGTCGAAGGAGCTTTAACAAAAGGGAATTCACAATCACCAAATTACAGTTGTCGATGCTTTGACCTTTAATTTTACAAGGTCTGTGCACAAATGTGTATAAAATACAAAGATCGAGCGCGTAGCGCGAGGTAAATGCATTATCGAACGCGAAGCACGACGTAAATATATAATCGAG
Organism: Andricus grossulariae; assembly: GCA_011634705.1. Classification (NCBI taxonomy): domain Eukaryota; kingdom Metazoa; phylum Arthropoda; class Insecta; order Hymenoptera; family Cynipidae; genus Andricus; species Andricus grossulariae. Next base: position 50,924 of record JAABKJ010000083.1, on the reverse strand, counting down.
CGCGAAGCACGAGAGAAATATATAATCGAGCGCGAAGCGCGAGAACCAACAGTCGCGCGCCCTGTGCGCGATCAAACTAGCGAGCGAAGCGAGGCTGCGCGCGATGAGAATGTGCCCGCGCAGAGGGCAGTTTTTTTCATTGCGATGACCGTGAAAAATTTGTTCGCAGTCAGAAATGACCGGGCATTTTTCGTCTTGATTAAGACAGCCACCCTGTGGTTTATTTTAAGAAGTAACTTCCCCATCTCTGGTAATCAGCCCCTCGGTATGTTTGAAGGCTTCAACAAAAAATGTCAGTTCCTTGTATTGTTTTGTGCAGTTTTGTTCACCAGGATCCTTATTTGTTTTTTTTTTTTTATTTTCGAGGTATGAAAAACAATCAATTGAAATAATTTTTTCTTTTTTAGTCACATGCCTATTGCCACAAAAACATCCCGTTAGAATGTACTTTTGGAAGTCTGGAAAAGATCTACCTGCCGCCTCATGCAGTCAGTATTCCACGTACCGAAGTACCGATGGAGGCCATAATTGGGGTTCAAGTAAGGCGGAAAGAAGTCATCACGCGTGAGTATTCCTGTCGTAAGTGTCTGCTTAATTTCTTACACGTATAGTCACTATAAATATAAATCACCAATAAAAACTCACGCAAACATTTTTTTTAAATTACTTCAATTTTCCTCAAAGAAATCGCACAACTATCTTTTCTACAAAAGGTACATACAATTTTCATTTTAAAAGCGCTGTCTTCTTTCAGTATTGTATATAATTGTCTAAATAATATACGGATTTTATGAAATTTTATGGAAGCAACAAGATCAGTTTCAAATATTTTCATTTCGCATTCCTTACATCTCAATGCTTCATATCTCGTCTTGTTTTACTTTGCATTCTTAGAATAGTTCAATTTATTTATTATTTTTCTCTGATTATAAGAGAGTAAAGCTTTCGCAGTTAATAGTTTTATTTTATATTTGTTCAAAATGTACAAAAATTAGTAGTTAAAATGAATAGAATTATTAGAATCAAATGGTTGTAAGGTTATAGTTAAGTAGCTCAGGCTTATATCAGCAAGAATTTATTGCTCAAAATAAAAACGAATTTCCCATTTTCTCTCTCCAGAATCATGATTATTCGGTGTTTTTTAATTTGTTCTTCAGAAATGTAAAGTAATACATTTTTATATTTCCGTTATAACGAGGGGTACATTATTTTTGCACAATCGCTAACATTATACTTCAATCATTCGCAATTGAAAGGTAGCTTCATAAGGCATAAAGCTTCATGAGGCATAAACACCATTCTCTCGAAAATAATATTAATGGCACAAAAAAAGAGATAAATTGTAATCTACATTGTAACAAACAAGTTTTTTATGTCACTTTTTCATTTTTTTCGCAACTGAACAGCTAAAAATCCATTTTTTTTGCATCTGTTAATTCAAAACCAGAGTTTAAATCGCCGTGAGCGAAAAAAAATCCCCTCCATTTTCTGTGAACTGGATCACTTTTTTCAAGCAAATTTTGTACGCCTCAATTTACTACTGCAATATCTCGGTAGCAAGTCTTTTTTTTCTCAAATAAAAATTGAAATTTTAATGACTGTCTAAAGTTTAAAAAAAGCGCGCCTCGAGCGAAAAAAAATCCACCTCCATTTTCTCGGAAGTTAATGACATTTTGCAAACAAACTTTTCTTTATCGATTTGGAACTTTAATAGCTAGAAATAATTTTTTTCTGTATGTATCTCGAAAGCTTTTGTTTTCTTTCTATATTGAAAATTCGATTTTTGAGAACGTTTTTCATGTCTACTGGAAAAATCATCATAATGGCGCTTATGCCCTTATACAGGGCTACTCTTCATTTATAATCTACAATCGCTTAAATGGTTACGTTTTGAATTTAAAAATCATCTTTGTATGCTTCAAATTTAGCTTAAACTTTTTAACTTATGAAGATTCTAATCTAATTGAAAAATCGTTGAAATTTAGAAAATGTTTGACATTTTAATAAGTCTAATAAGCCTAAATTGAAGGCATAATTACAATTTTATAAAAAGATACCTATGTCAAAAAAAGTCAAATTGCGATGTACTCGAAAAATTGGAGTAACTCTGGAAATAATTAACATTTTTTGATATTCTTAGTATTTTTCTAAATTATTAAGATATTTTTAGAAATTTTTACCTAAATTATGCCCTAGGGTCAAACTTGGCACAAAAAAGTCGCAAAAATTCAAAAATGTGTAAATACTTGCAGAAATTTTTAAAAATCATTTTTTATCATATTTAAATAAATTTTACTAATATTTATATTTATTGTTTTGATTTTTTAAATCATGTGGTGAGTATAATCATTATTTGAAATTTCGCGACTTTGCACCAAGTTCGTCATTTTGCATTCTCTTACAATAATCTGTCATGAAATTGTTCAAAATTAAAAAATTTGTATCCCTCGTTCGAATAGCATGCATATTTAAAAATAATTATTTGAATCAATATTATTCACCCTTTCCCTTGTATCGTCTAAAAATCATAATGTAAATGTCTAAGTCTAAATTTTGTAACTATCTCTATTATATTATGCAAATTTTATTGTATCCTTAAGTTAAACGTTTCTTGTAAAAATAGCCAGTTTCTCTATCTAGAACATGTCTCTTGCATTATGTCCTCGTATTGATTTACATAGGTATAAAGTAAATTGAAAAAAAAAGATGCCTGAAACCTTCGATATTTAATATATAGAATATAGATATAGTGATACCTCATGTTACTTTCAATGAGTTTTTGTTGTTCTTTTCACAAATCTCAGTTGATCAATCGACGTCACTCACAAATCTATGTGCTATAATTAAACTCGCGATAATTTTGTAATTTGTACATATTGCACATCGTTCGATGTTATGAATCAATATAAAAGGAATGAGAAAGTATATGTGTAGGAAAAATAGGTATAAAGTTTTCTAGCATTCAGGGTTGTCAGTTAAAGGTACAGAAATATTCATATTTTACGCACTATTATTTCCCAAATGTCAACTCATTATTTTTTATATATTCAGTGAGAAATTTCAGAAGACCATTTTTTTGCATCTCTTTTTTTCTCGTCCCCATTGTGCAGTAATTAGCTTGTGCCCGAGTTATTACATTTGCTCCTTACTTATACAACCGTGGCTGTTTTAAAAATAGAATCATTTTTCCAATGTTTACTTGATTAAATTTGTGTTCTCAATTTTTCTTGCCAATGTAGGAAATTACATTAGGTACAAAGTCACTTTATTTTTCTTTACAATCAGTGCATTTTGTATCCTACCTCCAGGAATATTTTCCTGTCAATTTATCTATAAAGTGAAATCAAAATTGGTTTAAAAATGTATTGGGAAATGAAGAGAAGAGCAGTATTTGAGAAGCAGGATTGGAAAATAAGAAAAAACTGATTCGCCTTGATAGCTATTTTCTTAAGAGCAAGGGCCATACTAACAGTTGTTATAATTAAAGAAAACAAATTAAAGCTTTTTAACAATTTATTTATTCAATTTTATGCTACAAAATTTATTTTGTGTTTAAAAACTAAATTAAATGTAAAAGTTTACAGGTTTTCTTTTAAATATTTTGGTTATCAAACAAATTATTTTATGCAAAAGCAGAAATGCTTAATTAAATATTCTGAATTCGAGTTAAATATTTTCCACCGTATTGGTTTTTATTTCTTCTCCCTTATAGTTTTAATCACTTGATGTTCGAAATGGTTCAATTTTAGATGATTTCAGCTTTTCATTTTACATTCTTGCAAACATATAATGCCTAAAGAGTTTTAGTTTTTAAATTTTTCAAGTTTTAAACCATTCAATTTGAAACTGTACTAATTTCTACTTTTTATTATCAACTTCTACAAATTGTGTCAATTCGAGTTTAAAAATTGTGCAGTTTCAAATGACTATCTTTAAACGCCTACTAATTTGAAATTGTTCAAACTCAAACAAATTAATTTTCACTGTTTGAATTTTGAATTCCTAATTTTCCAACTGTATAATGTTAAAAATCTTAAATAATTGTTGACTTTAAAATACCACCAATTTAAAACTTTTCATTTTTGAACCATGCTATCTAAATTTATCAGTGTTATACGTTTTGTAACATGAAATGAATTTAATTTAATTTTGCTATTTAATTTCCAGTCTTGAAATTTTTAACAATTTTCAACGTATCAATTCCAATTCGTACCAAAATTATGTTATAAAGTTAAAAAAAAAACAATGTAAAAATAGCATTAAGGAGAGCTTAAATACTTTTTGTTTAATTTAAGAAAAAGTAGGGGTGTTAAAAAAAACAGTGATTCGGCTGGTCCTGAATTTTTCTTACAAGGGGAACCTACACCCTTTGGAATTTTATCAGGATTCATACTCCTTCCAATAATAGGTCATTACCAAACTTGTAATATGCTAAAGTAATAAGATGCGCTGTTTAGCTATTCTTGAAAAAGACGACTTTTAAAAAAATGACGCAGATTATATGGACCGATATGTGATAGTCTTTAACTCCCGGTTAGATCAAACGGTAGCGTTCCGAATTTGCAACCGGAAATTCTGGGCTCGATTCCTGCTACCGGCATTTTTGCCAAACTATTCATTTTTTACCATGATTTGCATACGAAAAAAACGGTTTTTTTTTTCAACCTCCACCACTTTTACTCCAAGAGAAGTTTTTTTTTTCTTAGAGAAAATTCTCATCTTTCTTCAAATTATATAAAAATAGAATGTGAATGAAAGACATTTTCTATTATTATTTTATTCATATTTTTAAATTAGAGTAATGAGCGATGTTTTTTAACAAATAATTGCATAAGGAATCAGAATTGTTCAAATATGTCGCGGTCCTGACTTATCCTTGAAATATTCGCTTCGGAAGTGATAATGGTTGAAACAAATGGTTAAAACTGAATATTTTGGCTTGATTTGAATAACCTTAATAGTCCATTGCAATAAAGAAATCTAACTGAAGAAATAAAATTGGCAAAAAATGCCGGCAGCAGGAATCGAGCACGGGAGCTGAAAGACTCGCATCGCAGTCCATGTAACGCGCGTGGATTTTTTGAAAATCGTTTTTCTCGGGAATCGCTGAAAAGCGCATCTTATTACTTTAGTATATTACAAGTTTGGTAATGACCTATTACTGGGATGAGTATGAATTCAAACAAAATTCCGAAGGTTGTAAGGTCCGCTTGTTAGCATAGGCCCTTAATAATGATGAAACGTAAAAGAAAGAATGTCGCGAGATTAAAATTGAGCTAGAAATGAATAATTTGGTGCAAACGATACAGAAAAGTACAAGTAAGAATTTGGACCACCGTTTGCTTCTATATTTGAAGATAACATCGGAGAGCAATTCGATTTCGCTGAGAGTGAACAAATTGGGGCTGCAGGCCGCCTGGCCGAAGTTTTGAGGCGCCTTTCACTAGTTTTGCCACGTAGCTGCCATGGAAATTGTCATGCTTCCCCTCCTTATGTTCGAGGTATCTAGATTATTACCATCGTCGTGCAAGTGCAACCCTGTGTGTGTACATAATGAGTATTACTATTACAATACTTTTGAGTATAGCTACATGCTCTCGAGAATTTAATTGAATTTATACGAACAATAAAATCGTGCTCTAGTTGCCATCGTTATAGGTGTAACACTGCTCCATCGACATCTCCATCATCCCGATGAAAAGTAGTTTATTTTGTCAATTATTTTTCATAATATGCCATTACTGCACTCTTAGTATCAATGTCAACTTTTTCTCATACTTAATATATTTAGTTTGTCAACTTACACTTGTAAGGGGACCGTAACGAATTTTTCGTTTCTTTTTTATTTGTTTTTTTATTCCTTGTATGAAATTCAAGTCTTATTCAGATTTAACTTCATTCTCAGAAATAAAACGAAGCTCTCTTTCAATTTTGGGTCATTTTTAGAAAAAAAAATCAAATTGTATAAAAAAGGGTCAAAGTAGTCGCTATGCGCCTACAAAAAAGGGTTTCGTAGGCTATTAAGAAGTTAATGGATTTGCTTAAATCTCCCACCTCTCTCTATTACTCCTCCCCCCTCTCTCCTTTCCTCTTCTACCATATCCTGTTCTGTCTTATCCAATCCGACCCAATTTAATCATCCACTCCCCTCCACTTTCGTAAGTCCTCACCCTTTCCATACTTACTCTTCCCTCCCCTACTCACCCTTCCGCCCCTAGCGACCCCAAACGTACATTCTCTCCATTCATATAATCCCCCACCGTCCCTTCTAATCTTCCCCAATATTTTCCCTCTCTTACTTCCCTTCCCATGAAGAAAATACAACAGACGGACGGTCGGATGGACGAACATCCAACCGAAACTACAAGGGTTTCTGCACGGAGCTACGAAACCCTAAAAGAGAGAAAAAAAGGCTTTTCGTATTTTCGTAACTTTCGGGTACATGTTTCGTTTATAAGAATAAAATTAGATACTTTTTTTTAAACAATGAAATGAATATATTATTTTTGTAATTAGAACAATTTAAAGCCATGCAACCGATTCTTAGTGCCCTTTATTTAATTTCTCAAATTTTAAATTTGATATCTCATTTTGTATGGACATGAATTGTTATTAAAAAATGTTGGCACGGTAGGAATCGGATAAGTATGAACTGGCCTTAAAATTTGTATTCAGGAACATTGCACTTCATCATTTTGATTTTGAACTTTTTTTAAATATCAAAATTGGATTCAACGACCCCAAAAACCTTTAAAATGTCGTTTTTTATAAGAATTTAACAATTTTTTTGAATTTCTGTTCTATTGGGTCTACGTTTCTTTAATTTCTAAAACAAATTCGAAAAAAAAAGAAATAAACTTTCTTTCCATCATACATCAACACAATAAAATAGAAAGAGAATTTTGTTTTAATATTATAAAATGAAATAAAAATAGAAAGTCCTTCTTCAGTTTCTAAACCCAAAATGAACTTGCATGCGATTTTTTTAAATCTTAAAAATAAAAAATAAATTCTTTATGGTCCCTGGTATATTTTAAGGTTGACTCCACTGAAGAAAGCAATTTTCTGAACAACGTTCCTGACCAAATATTCTATAAATTTGTGACTTTTTCTATTCAACAGTATATTACATCCTCTGTACAAATAAAAAACTACTTATTTCTCAAAAAGGATGACCTATATGAGATCTTATAAATAAGAAAATACTTTTTCATTTGTATTTTAAAAAGTCTACAATTTCGAACCCCTTTATAAAGAACACCCCTTAAAATATATAAATATAAATTATTCAATCTCAATCTTCAAAAATCGTTATTATAATTAATTTTCTCAAGATTGTAATTTATCAGAAAAATGTCTTCATCAGGAGTAGTTTACCAACTCAGAAAATTATAAGTAGATGCAAGGCAGTTTAATTAGCGCTTTTATGATATTTCGTTTGCGATGTGCATTACATATTGTTTGATTGGTATTAAAGAAGAAATGTAATATGGCAATAATATTTTGAAACTAATAATCAATTACCTAAATCAGAATAATAAAAATGAAAAACGAAAAATACTTAACAATACTTACATACGTTACATAAATTGGATGGAGTTATTGAGCTGCAGCTTCTTTGAGTGATGTTTTGGAATTTCTTGTTTTGAAAAGTGTGGAGACTAGAGAATTGCGCGAGTTTTTTTTAATGAAAGAGACGATTCTTCCAAGTCGAGCGGCATTTGCAGTGGTATTTTAGGTAGTGGTGATATCTGTGAGACCAGAATTAAAGTATATAATAATATATATAATATATATAATATGTATGTCAAGTCCTTGATGTAGCACCGTTTTGAGTTTCTTACTGTGAATTTCATGCACACTTTCAGTGAAAAAGGCGTCCCTATATGTTCAGAGGAAAGAGACAATGAATTTTATGTGATTTTGCAGACATTTGCAGAGCAGAGCATATCTCAGGAATTGATTTTTAACAACCACCGGAATGTTGGCATTTTTAATCTCCATAACAATTAGTAATTACGCTCCTCCAAACAAAACCATCAGAAAACAACATACAAAAAATAAATATACACAATAACAAAAGGAATATTTCTTACCTTTAAATAATGGAAGCATTGTTGACAAAGCTAGAAAACTTTAACATATTAACGCAAATTATAGATTGCTTTGCGTATTTGAACCACCGGATGCAATATAACTCCCAGCTACATTAAAACATTGGCTACACTTACTGTCCGCAGTAACTTAAATTATTTTTTAAATTAAATTTGTTGTTAAGAAACAGAATTTCAAATCTCGTGACTTTAATTGTTGTTATTTTTAATGTATATACTTGACTACTTTTAATTTCAATATTAATATTCATTATTGAAAGATTCGCAATTAAAGAACTTTCAATTTATGGAGAATTAAAGTTTCAAACGTTAAAAATTGAACAATTAGAAATTTAAAAACGCAAGATTCAATCATTTTAATTTGAAATATTTTAAAAATTGTATTCAAAGGAAGTTTAAACTACCGAATTTCAACTTTGAAGATATACTTGCAGTTTCAATATTTGTAATTCAAACATTTACAACTTAAAGTTTTTCGATTTGAACATAATTATCTATACACAAAACAATTTGTGATGGCAGAAGTTGCAAATTGAACAATTTAAAATGAAAACATGGTCAATTAAACGAATATTTTCATTAATTTTTTTATTACAAAAATCGGGGAAAAAATAATAATGTCACTCTAGATTTCGATATTTATAATCTGAAAATTTCATTAACATTAAATAAAAAATATTTCAATATTTTTATCCACATTACAATTTAACAATTAAGAGTTCAGACAATTAAATTTTCTTTAATTCAATTTCACTTTTGTATTTTAATAAATTTCAAATTTAGATGGTTCACGTAATTTACAAGCGCAAAATGTAAGCTCAGAAAACTACTTCACTTTAAGAGAAATTCACAATCAAAATCAAATCAGAAAAAAAAATAACTTCAAATAAAAATTTTATTGTATTTCCAGTCTCAAAAGTTTGATTGATTGTATTTTTGGAGACTTCAGAATATAAAAACGTTTTTGGAATTATTTCTGTTTAAATAATTGTGTTTCCAGGATTAAAAAAAAATAATATTGGGCTTGCATTTCTGTCAGGAGAGCTTAAATACTTTTTTTTTTGATTTAGGAAAAATCAGGGGTATTTTTTAAAAAGAAACAACCAGTGATTCGGCTGGTCCTGAATTTTTCTTACAAGGGGAACCTATACCCTTGGGAATTTTGTTTGGACTCAAACTCCTCCCAGTAATAGTTAATTACCAAACTTGTAATATGCTAAAGTAATAAGATGCGCTTTTCAGCCGTTCCCGAGAAAAACTACTTTTAAAAAATCCACACATGTTAGATGGACCGCGATTAGTGCTGCGAATTTGTAACCGGAAGTTGTTACTACAACTGACTACTACATTTATTTAAATCAAGTTAAAATGTTCATTTTAACCAGTTATTTTTTCATATGAAAAAAGTTCCTTGTGCAAATTTTTCTTAAAAAACATCACTGATTACTCTAATTTCAAAACATGAATTTATTAATTCATTATTACATCAGCATATTACAAGAGTGGTAATTACCTATTAGTGGGAGGAGTATGAATTCAAACATAATTCCGAAGGATGTAGGTTCCCCTTGTTAGTCTAAATATGAAAATTTAATATAAAGTTAAGGTTGAAAGTGAAAGTGAAATAAAATCATATAGACTTTGTATATCGAATATATTATATATAAAAAAATTAAGCGGGAGGAACCGAACTTCCGTTTGTGCTTCGATATTTGCTGCAGGTCTTACTTGACGAGAATTAAGAGCAAGCTCATTAGAAATATTTATGTGAAGATGTTTTTTTTGTTTTAAAATAAATGAAATTTTATATTTACGTTCTCACTCTCATAAATTTTCTATTTTCAATAAACCATTTTCCAGATCTCAAATTTAAGCTTGATCCATTTAATTAAACATCTTTATTTTGAAAATGTTCTACAGTTTATTTTCTGAAGACTGTTGAAGATTGAATGTCCGTATTTCAATTTTTAAGTTGTCAATTTTCAACACTTCATGCTGATTTGCAATTATCTAGTCTTCTATATCCTTTAAATTCGAACTTCTTATCTTTAAAAGCTTCAAATAGAAAGTTTTGGAATTCATATGGAAATCAGATTGAATTATTTGGTCCATTTTGAAGTCTTAAAACTGAAAATTAAATTGCGTACCTTATCGAAATATTAAGTATTAAGTAACTTTTCTACTAACAAGGGGGGACCGCCAATTATAAATTTTAGTTTTAATTCATAATTGTTTTAATGAAACCTGAGCAGAATACAATTTCAGTCGGCTAGTAGCTCAGGTAGTAGCGCTTCGGCTTCATAGCCAAAAGTTTGTGTGTTCGGGTCTCGCTGCCTGTACTTTTTTTATTTATTCTTATTTATTAAAATCTTCATAAATATAATTTCCTTCGATAACCCTAAAAAAAATATGTGAATAATGATCTTTTAAATTATTTTTTTCACGTAAAAATTGGCCTTTCAAAACTTTTATCGTCTATTTTGTAAAAAAAGGTATTTTATATACAAGTTATACATTTGTTTCATAATATTTACCAATTATATTAAAAATTCGAAAAATGAATGAGGTTTTTTTATAGAAGAAATTCTATTTTTAATCAGAATTTTCAAACAGAACAGTGACTCATCAAAGAAATATTTGCTTCCTTGAATACAATATATGATTTTTTTTCAAGTTTTTTCCGTGAAAAAAGTCATTAAGAAAATTATTTTATTTGCATAATTTTTTAAGATTACTGACGGAAATTATAAACATTAAAAGAAAAAAGAAAAAATTTAAAAAAGAATCGAACACGCAACCTTTGGCTATGAAGCCGAAGCGCTACTGCCTGCGCTACATGCCGAATGAAATTGTTTTTCGCCAAATTCTATATGCCCTGTGGCGAATATTTCAAAGTCGATTTTCTCGAAAACGGTGAAGAAGGGCATATTACTGCTTCAGCAAAAAAATACTTAGGTGAGGAGCATTCATTAAAAATATTATGAACTAAAACTAAAGTTCACATTTGCCGGCCTCCCTTTGTAAAATACTTCTTCAAATAAAAAAAAAGTTAATAAGCCTCGATCATATTTTTGCCTTATTATTGCATTCGGCGGTTGTTTTCCTTTGATTTTTTTCTTTTAAATATTCGTCTTTATTTTTTTACATACATTACTGCTCTAAGTTGGCCAATAAGAGGGCAATACATTTTTTTTGTTATCAGCATCTCACTCTGTCAATGCCTCATAAACATTTGTTTAATGTTTACTGTTTATATTGTATTTTTTACTTTTGTATTATGATTTTGTGCATACTGTTATCATTTATCTGTTTTTTGTTTCTGCCATTTTCGTTTTAGCATGTTCATATTTCGCTTCAGTGCATGCACTGTCAATCAGGCTGCTGGATGCTATGTGACATTCTGTGATACTTATCAGTCCACTGCGCAGTGAAGTGCAGGAATGCTACCGCCTTTTATGTGTGCTTCACAAAACCATCGCCAACGGTTGATGGTAAGAGGTGTGACCAATTACTAAAAGTAAATCCAATTCTGCAGGATTTATTCAAGGAATCTTTCAACACAACAATTTCACTTTTTTCCACCTAATAAAGCATTCCACAGTGGGGGAAAAGAAGTTTCTGTGGACAAATTAACTTTTACCCTACACTGTTAATTGGATTTGGACTTTTTTTTCAATTAAAGATTTTTTAATTTTGTAGAGATTTGCATGTTTGGATTTTGGAAAAGAATTTAGTTTTTTTAGTTGAAATCCAAAGTTTTGGTATAAATTGTGAGAAAAATTAATATTTTATTATGATGAATTAAAGATAGATGCCACTTGGCATTTTTTAAAGCTTTATAGTTCGGCTATTTTTCAACGAATAGCCACTATTTTTTTACTAAATCAACTAAGAATGTTTTTCAGAATACTCTTCGCTATGATACTTTTTTGTGTTGAAAAATCATTTAAATAGTTAATAATTGTTGTCCATTTGGAAAGTATCATAGCAAAGAGTCACCGGAAAGACAGTATTAGTCGATTCCGTAAATAAAACTGACCGTATCCGTTGTAAAATAGCCAAACTCTGCATTTGTTTATAAAAATTGTTTACATAATTAATAGTTCTTGTAAATTTGTAAAGTATCATCGGAAACAATTTCCAGTGGCATCTATCTTCAATTAATCGTAATGAAATATTAATTTCTCTCACATTTGTTACCAAAACTCTGGATTTGAATGAGCTAAACATTGCCAATCTCAAAAAATAACTTTTGTCCAATAATTTGTTTATAACATGATAAACCATGTTCGAAAATTATTCTTATGCTTTTGAAATTATTTCAAGATAGTTTTAGTACAAAAATAAGACCTTGTTTTATCAATCTACAAATCTTTAAAAAATGGTACGTCAAAAAAGATAAAATAAAAAAATAACCAACATTTTTACAAAATATCAAAACACACAAATATTTGCAAAATTTAAAAATCTTTCAATCAAACTAAATTGTTCAAATCGAATGCATATTGTAGGCTAAAAATGGATTTGTCTACAGAAACTTTTTTCCCGCTTTATTTTAGATCCTAATTATTTTAAAATCTAATTTCAACGGGGAAAAAAACTCAATCAAGGAAACGAAACTTTATAGTTACAAAAATGACTGAAAATTTATAATATGCGGATCATCATCAGACAATCCTCTTTTTTCATAAACATCAGTTATTTCCAAAAATATGTCAATTTATGTTACAAATAGTATGCAAGTTTTCTGAATTATGTCAAATTTTTATTGAAAAACTGTGACCCTGATGAATACGCATAGCATTTTGAAAATCAAATTGTTAACTCGCTGTATAAGGAAATTGAACCAAATTTTTTGGATTGAAGAAAATTAAATGGTCTGATATTCATGAAAAGTATCATTTTATTTGCGAAAGATATTCAGAATAATTTGATACAGTTAAGAATATCAAACATAAACAATGTAAATTTTTGTAGGGTGCCGACATACAGAAAGCAATTTATTTTTCAAGAGATTGTCAAAGAATTTACGAAAATTGTTGCAGTCGAAAGAGCTGACTTTTATGTAATATTCATGCCATTGAAAAATATCGAATCCAAAAATAAAATTTAAGGAATTGAGGGTTGCCATTGGACCTACGAACCAAACAATGCGCGGAAAGTATTTGTTTTTACTGGAAATATTTATAATTTTTTAATAGAATAACACAGAACAAATTAAAAATTGGTGAATGACATTAACTGGTTTTATCCCCAAGCTTTCAAAATTAATAATTTATGTAGATAAATTTATGACTTTTTTTCTAACGATTCTTTATTACTCAAGCTTTGTTGAAATTATAGGAAATTAGTGTGTTGCCTTATGAATAAAAAATTGTCTTCTTAAAGTTTCTTTTTGTTCTTGAAAATCTCTTCTAATTTCGTTTCCATTAAAGCAAATTGAATCTTTTCACGTTTTGTTTTGTTTTGGTTACAAAAATAACATTTACGTAGTTTAATTTAATTAATTAAGTAGTTTAAGATTTAAGTTAATATGGGGTAACAATTTTGAAATTATTCAAATTAATTGAGCCGAACAAAAAAATTTGTTTTTTTGGCACCCGAAAAAAGTAAACAAAAAATTTTTAATTGGTTCTCTTTTGTAAAAACATAACGAGTCAACAATTCGTGTTTCGTTTCGATTATGTAACGATATCCACGTTATAAATTCTTATTTCAACGAAGTCTTCGGAAATTGCTTAACAAACAAAATTACTTTCGAACTATTGAAATATCATTGATTTGTTCCATGTAAATTGTAATGCTTTAAATAAATAGACTGCAATAATAAGGTAAAGCCACTTTTTATTTTTGAAAGTTTGTCAATTAAATTAGATATTTTTCTTGGAAATAGAAATTAATAATCTGTCTTACAGTGACCAAACAAAAATTAATGACTTCTTAAAAAATGTATTTTCTTTTTCGTTCTAATTTTATTTTCATTACTGCTATTGAAATAAATCTTTTTGAAAAACTTCAAGGCAGTAAAAGGGTCATTAAGTATTTCAGTGGCTACCTTGACAACGAAAGAAGATATTGTGTGGGCTAGCCCATTTATTTAATTAACTTGTTTCCATTTTTTTATTTTCCGATGACGTTTTATTTTTATGGTACAGATTACAAAACACAATATATAATGTGTGTAATTTATTGGCAGATATCGCTTGGTTCGAAGGGAAGCTACTTCTCAACAGCAACCTACGTGTGTAGCAAAATCTATATTTACAATATGTGAACTATTTACAGCGCGAAGCATATCAGAAGAGTTTAGCAGCGGGGATTCACGGTATCGAGATAATGATGAACCTACTCAGCAAGGAGCTCATAGTCGTGATCCACAGAAAGCGCAAAAAGAAAAAGATGAAAAAGAAAAAGGAGACGAAGGTAAAATGCATTTCCATTCCTTATTAATTAAATTTTTTAATATTTTCATCTTTGCAGCCTCGAAAGGGGAATTCCCTCTACGGTCCATAGTAGTTTTTCAATAATTGAGCCGCTGGATAGTATAAGAGCATATAAAATTCATATAGCTTTGTAGGAAATTTCATGGCCATATGTTTCAAAAATTAACTTTTCAAAATCGATTTTAGATATAACAGGGGCTAACCGGAACGGCCATGTGAATTTTATATGCCCTTACACTATCCTGCGGCTCAATTGTATGTTTAGGGAACGTCCATGAATTATGTGACGATGCTTTTTAAAATTTCAGACCATCTCCCCTCTATTGTAATGATTTTTGTGCCCCCCCCCCCCTTTTACGTGAGATTTTATATTTATTACTCAATACACTGGAACCTGAATTTCCGTAAACTGGATTTGTGCGTTCCTAGAATTGATGCCATTCACAGTTTCGTGAAGAGAGGAGCCGTGTGGCATGAAGGGAGGCGGTGCTCAGTCAAGTGTGACAAACAACATGAAGGCCACGATCTCAGCGCGTTATTTTCATCATTTGGCGTCATGCGTCCAAATCCAACATAAATCGTTCACGCGACCCTGACTGCTTACGTGCGGAGTCCCTGGATTTGTGTCGAAGGCCACTTCGGCCCATGCTCGAAACCGTGAACAAATCCAGGTTCCAGTGTATACAAAAAGTATATAAATTATTTTCACCGTAAACGAAATTTCAAGAGATTTTCAAAGATTGGAAAGATTTGAAATTATTTTAACAGATTTCAAGGGATTTTAAGGCATTTCAAAGGACTACAGAGTATTAAAAAAAATATATATATATATTTATGGAATTTGTCGTGAGTTCCAGAGCTTCTTATGAATTTCATGAAATTTCAAGGAATTTCACAAGATTTCAATGTCTTACAAAAGTTTTAGGGTATTTCAAACGATTACAAAGGATTACGAGAGGTTTAATAGATTTCGAATGATTTTTCAAGGAATTATACACGATTTTAAGGGCCTGCAAGGAATTTAATCAGATTTCCAAAGATTTGACAAGATTTTAGAAGATTTCGATGGATTTAAAGGAATTTTGAGAGATTTAGAAATATTTCAAAATGATTCACGGGATTTTAAAGGATTTCATGTGATACCGAGGTATTTTCATGAATTTCTCAATGATTTCACGGGATTTCAAAGGGTTTCAAGAGATTTCTAAAGATTCAAAATTATATACACGAATTTAGAAGATTTCGTAAGATTTTAAAAGATTTAACGGAATTTTAAACTCTAAATTTGATTTAGTCACAATTTTAAATTATTTCAATCAGTGAAAGAATGTTAGCTATGAATCAGTTACTCTTTACTGACGAATCAGTAAAACTTATTAATTCAGCAGTAAAAATTAATAAGTAATATTATGAAGGGTTTTCTAGGAATTTCGAGGAATTTAAATGGGTTGTAAAAGATTTTAATGGGTTTTAATACATTTTAAAGAATTTCAAGAGATTTGACAATATTCACACGGATTTTAAAGATTTCAAGGGATCTCGTAAGATTTCAAAACATTTCACGGAAGTTCAAGGATTTTAGCTGTTTTTTAGAGATTTTAAGGGATTTCAAAGGATTATGAGGGGGTTTTATGGGATTTTGAAGATATCAAATATTTTCACAGTTTTTAAAGGGATGTAAGGGATTTTAGGAGATTTTAAAATGAATCACTAGATTTCTAAGAATTTCAAAGGATTTCAAGCAATACCGAAGTATGTTCACGAATTTTTAAGGATATCATGGGATTTTCATGCAATTTCGAAGACTTCAAGGGATTTGAAAAGATCTTAAAAGATTTGAAATCATCGACTCTATATTTATTGCACACATGTAATATGAAATATCATATGATAAAAAGGAAATAAGAAAAATAATGATATAAGGTGTACAATAATATAAAAAGTAATTTCAACCGCCAAAACAGGTATTACTTAGCATATTTAAAAAAAACGAAAAAGCCGCACGTAATTAATGGGCACTTTCTTACAACTTGCCTACTAGGCAAAGTGTCAAAAAAACTCAAAATAATTAGATTCATCGGTAATCGCATTAAAAAGTTTCTTTGTGGCATTACGAACACATTATTATTTTTTAATATCACTAATGCGCAAGGAAATTGAAAATATTCTATAATTTTTAATTTTTAAATATTTTGTGTATGGAAAAAAATTCCTTTTTCCATTTTTTTTAGTAAGGTTTATGGATGTAAATAACCTTAAACGAAAAAGTTAGAAAAATTTTTCTTCGAAATGTAATATATGTATTTAAAAAAATAAAAAAATGCAATTTTGTTCATTTGTACTTAAAGTTGCAAAACAAATTTTTTCATTTTTGTATGCTCTTTTAAATAAACTAAGGAAATATATACATATTTTTAAGTATCAAACAAACAAAAAATGTCCTACTTTTTACGCATCCTGTGTAAACGGATTTTTACTGATTTCTTAAACATTTCTTTTTTTTAAACTAGGTACAAATTAACAAAATTGCATTTTTCATCATTTTTCGAAATACATATTACATTTCGAAGAAATTTTTTTGCTCTTTGTCTTCTAAGGCTATTTACTCAAATAAACTTTACCCTAAAAAAAAATCAAAGAAATTTTTTGTTTCATACACACAAAAATTTGTGAAATTTGAAATTAAAAAATTCGTAGTCGACTTGCCCAATGGTGAAAAATTGTTTGATTTTTTTTTTTAATTTGTTTTTTAATGCCACAAAGAAAATTTTCAGTGCTATTACCAATGAATCTAATATAATAATTTTGAGTTTTTTCAGCCCACCCTAACTCTACAGTCCAGAATGGATAATTCATGGAAAATATGATAATACACATAATAGAAAATTAACTGAATTCAATAATTATTTGCTGTCAGTTGCATTATCTACTATGGTGGGGTCTCTCCTATTTAATACTCATCTAGAAAATCTAAAAATTTAACATTTTTAAGATACTTTAGAGAATTTTAAAAAATTTCAAATAATTGAATATAAAACTATAAAGAAATTTACTCTTGTCTATAAAATTTGAGATGCCTTTATATAAAGACGTTTCACGGTGGGGTTAAACCAAGTTTAATTAAAAGGAGCTTGCAAGTTTAATTTTTTAATCGATAAGACAAAATTTAAAATCATCGCCTGAGCCCTTTTTCAATAAAGCTAGTTTTTGTTTTTCAAATATTATGCGATGTAGAATTTGCATACAAGTCATTGGAAAAAGGTGATTCGGAATTGTTCTTTTTATTTTTTATTGAATTAGATAGTTTTTTATATTCTAAAGGTATGATAGACAGCATAATTTCAAAATTTCTTTTAAAAATTGAGTTTATCACTTTAACCACTACAAATTTCTGTATTTTAATTGAGTGCCAGTTAGTACTTCGCTTTAATTCAACTTAAATCCCGAAACTCAGTTTTACCAAATAAGAAAATCTAAAACATAACCAAATTTGTTGAGAAATAAAACTAATTTTTAATTAAAAATGAAAAATATTTAAATATGCTAGGAACAAGCAATTTAGTCGATTCATTTTGACTGAATTTCCTGATACATATAAGTTCACTTTGAGCGATGCATTGGAATAAAAAAAAATGAGTAGATATTTTGATAAGCTTGATTTTTGAAAGTAATGTGCAAATGACGCTGTACAAAGCTGTACAATTATATAAAAAACTTTTATTCGTTCACGATTTACCATCAACTTGTATGCAAATTCTACATCCCATGATTTAAAAAAATGGACTTGTTTCAAAAAGGGTTTAAAAATTTTCACGAGGTGCCAGGGAACCATATAATCAGACAATTAATCCCACATGCAAGCACTTTTTAATTAAAGAGGTTTCAGCCCCACCGTAGTTCAATTATTTTATTTAAAAAATGTTCTAGTTTGGAAAATCTCACCTTATTCTTAGAAGCAAAACTAATGTATTATATGATTTAATTTTTTTTTAACAAACTAAAGGTGTTGTCAAGTAAACATTTTGGTTACAGAAATAGAAAGACTGTTTAATTTACATTCGTTTTCATTTATAAAATCAAAGTGTTTCTTTTAAAGAAACGAAATGAATTTTCCTTTCAAAAGTTTCGTTTTATTTATTAAAAGTATAAAATAAAATAATGAAATGGCACAAAATTATCTTCAGTAACCAAAATGAGTATACTCATTCCCTTTTCTTTTATTACGTTTGTTCCTTTATATAAAAAGAAGTCTCAATAAAAAGAAGAAATATATCAAAAGTCTCGTTTGCAAAAAAAAGTGAAAGTTTTTTTCAGTTGACTTTCGTTTGCTGCAATAAAACGTAAAAAATGCTTCTGAAACAGAAAATTTTACTGAGTTTCTGAAATTAAAACGAAATAAAAAGATACTTTCCTTATTCCTCCATTTACTGAATCAAAGAAAAAATAGAGGAGCTAAACAATTAAAATATACTTTCGTTATTTAATCAATTAATATTTATTTTTCAGAGGTGATAAAGGTATACGACGGGAATAATTCGTTGAGGCGGCGGATATTTCGAGTGATCACCGTGTCTCGACAGGCAACCACGGAGCAAATTCTTACATCGGCTCTTCGAGCGTTTCACATCAAGAAGGACCCGAGTGCGTATTCGTTTTCAAACAAAAAATCTATATGTTTAAAAGAAATCTAATTTTATTTATTTTTTAGATCATTTTTACCTTACCGATCTGTATGCCGCGGAGGAGATTCCTCTGAGCGACCCGATCCCACTTCAAAACTTAAATCGCAAGGAAGGAAAGCGTCCGGCTGTATTTCTTCGATTTAGGTACTAGAATTTTATATTTTTTACATTATTCCTACAGTCTTTTTTATTAGAACTTCAAAAGACTTACATCATTGTGCCATTTTGCAGCTTATTAAGTTTGAAACTTAATAAGCGGGTAACAAAAACAAATCTGTGTGAAGGCACCCTTATACTGAATACTTATAATGAATAGTTAAAAACAGTTAAATTCTACCAAAGAAGACGAATTTTCAACAAAATAGTTGAGTCCTCAACCAAAAATGATACATTTTTAGTCAAACAGTTGCATTTTCAACAACAACAAAATTAAATTTCTACCAAAATAGAAGAATTTTTAAACCAAAAAGACGAATTTTCAACCGAATATACGAATTTTCAATCAAATAGTTGAATTTTTAAATAAGGAAAATCAATTTTCAGTCTAAAACGAAATAGTTGAATGTTCCGTTAAAGAAATTACTTTCCACCCCAGGAAAAAAACTAATTTTCAATAAAATAAATGAATTTCCAACCAAGTAGTTTAGTTTTTAACTGAAAAAGACCAATTTTGAGCCAAAAATGTAATAGTTAAATGATTAGTTAAAATAATTAATTTTCAACACCAAAACTGACGAATTTTCAAGAAAATAGTTAAATCTTCGACCTAAAAAAATTATTTTCCAATCAAACAGTTGTCTTTTCAACTAAAAAGGATCAGTGTTCAACCAAACATGGTATAGTTAAATTTTCAGTTAAAATTTTATTTTTAACAACAAAAAAACGAATTTTCAACACAATAGTTACATTTTTTATAAAAGATATGAATTTTCCTCTAAAATTCTAAATCTTCAACCAGCAAAATTAGTTTGTAATGAAGTATTTTAACTTTTAAGCAAGTAGTTGAATCATTAACCAAAACAGATTAATTTTCAATCAACCAGTTACATTTTTAACCAAAAAATATTAAATTTCTACCAAAAGAGATGAATTTTCGGGAACAACTGAAAATTTGTGGAAAATAAAATTTCCGTCTCTAAAAAATGTCCGAAAAAGAAAATATTCGAAATATAATATTCTCGAAATTAGTAGTGGCTGACAATTTAAAAATTCCGAATAATAAAATTCTCGACATTTTATGATATCACTAAATTATAAAATTCCTGAAGTAAAATTGCCGGCATTATAAAATATCTGACACTATAAAATTGCTGACCATAGGGAAATTCACGAATTTTCAAATTCCCGAATAGAAATGATTAAGAAATTGTTAAGAAATAAAATTTAAAAAATAATATATTTTTATTTCATGAACATAGTTGTTATTTTATTTATCATTTATTTATTATTAAGACATTTTTTTAATTGTTTAAATTCTAGAATTTTATCATTCGGAAATTTTCCTGTATTTGCAATTTTATAGGGTCGGATATTTTATAATGTAGGAAATCTTATTGTTCGGGATTTACCAGTCGTTTCGCTAAATTTAGAGTTTGAATGTTACAATTTCAATTGTCCTATTTAAAAAATTTAATTTGTAATTGAAACTGTTGAATATTGTTGCATGGATAACAATTGAAAAATTATTAATTTAAAAAGACTTACAATTAAAATAGTTTAACTTCTAATTAAAATAATTTTTAGTTTAAAAAAAATTTAATCGTTCCATCTTGAGTGCTTTAGTTTGCAGTCGAGTTTTCATGGAAAAATGAAAAAACTTTCAGCTCTAAGAGTTCGAATTTTTTTATTTGAATGCCAGTGAAAATTTTCGCCCGGGAATTTTTTTCATCGATTAAAACGGCCATCCTAATAGAATTGACTGAAATCGATTATAATTGTTTACAAATAGTTTTCTTTTGTGAAATAAGGCCAAAAACAAGAATTGAAAGTTGATTGTTAAAAACGGGTGCTACCATATAGAATGGTATTTTTGAGTTATTTGTAATATTTTTAAATAGAATTCAGTAATTGAAATTATTGATTTTTCAGGGATAGTGACAGTGGTGAAGTTCGGGTTTATCCAGGAAAGCTGCAGGTGTCTGAGTCCTTTTGTATTGTTCCGGTGACCGAAACTACGACTATATCTGACCTCATTCGGGAGGCACTCCTTCGTTTCGGTTTGCAGGATTTTAAGTGCGAAGATTACCGATGTAGCGAAATCCTTCTAGATCGCGGAGGTTTGTATTTTAGAGAAAATTATAATCTTCTATGGGGAACAAATCAACTTATGAAATAAAATATTGTTTTTAAGGTGGTGGTTGAAAAAAATCCAATATTTTTCATTGCGCTTGAAGTACATCAAAATTCTATTAATCCTGAGCTATTTTGTCAATTATGGCAATTTCTTGACACCTGGTTTTCAAAATTCAAGCTTCGAAATTACCGATATAAAAAACACACATTTTTGAACATTTTAATCCAAGGGAAGCTTTTATAAATCATCTCAAATGAAAGATTTGTCTGCAACAAAGACTCAAATCACCTCCAGGAAGTAGATAAACATTAATTTAAAACAAATTGAGGAGATATACGTTATATTTTCCTAAAATTAATGAAATATTTATGATGTTAATTGCAATGAATTGAAAAATTTTAAGCTAAATGGAAAAAATACTTTGGGTTATCATTATTGATTTCAAAACAGTTATTTGGAGTTATGTGTCCGTTTTACTGAGAAGTTTCTAAGCTACGTTTTATATATAAATAAATATTTATTAATTCTGAAAATCAAATGTAAAAGCTGGATATCCTCATATTTGAGCTTAACATAAACTTGTAAGTAAAGTTAGCAATATGGTCTACCAACTTTTGAGGACGAAAAATAAAACAAAATTCTACCTAGCTTCCATACAATGTTATAAGAATAATAAAATTGACTTTTTCTTTCGAATTACAGTTACAGAACGGGTGTTGTCGTGGGACGAGAAGCCTTGGGAAATCGTGAAGTTGCTCGGGAAAGATTCAATTAGGCAAATGGAATTGATGCGATTTTATCTGCAATTAAAACAGGACCCACATGGTCCTAATCTTGCTTTGTTTGTTGGAAATCTACCACCAGGTCTTTCTGAGCGCAATTATGAAAATATGTTAACCGAGTTCTTAGGAAAAGGTGAGATTCCCAGAGAGAGTTGAAGGAAAAAACGTATCGTATTGGACGAACCGAAAATTAAAAATCTTCTCTTTTTATAGAAAACAAATTTTCATCCATCGGACCCATATATTACGAATACGGCTCGATGGTTATTATATACGAAGATTCAAATAAAGCGGTCAAGGCTCTCTATACGTTACGTGAATCGAAACACGAAGATAAACATCTTTTAGGTGAGTTCTCGACAGGCAAACAATTGTTGTCTTTTTTTTTGTTCCTATTTGACTAAAAATCGAGAATTCTTTTTTTAGTAATGCTTTTACCCAGCATCGAGCCAAGCATGGTGCCAGGCCACGTCCAGCCGTTACTAGTTTTTGTAAATGTCAAGTCTGGTGGATGTCAAGGACTCGATTTGATATCGAGTTTTCGCAAGCTGTTAAATCCCTACCAAGTGTTCGATCTGGATAATGGTGGTCCTTTACCTGGGTGAGTGACTCCTCTATTTTAAAATTGATCGTCCATTAATTATTTGAGGCTTTTTAGGAGCATATTTTGAAATCTCTTAAAATCCCTTAAGACACTTTAAATACAGTGAAAATCCTTGAAATCGCTAGAAATCTTCAATTTCCCTTATAATCCTTTGGAATCCGTGAAAAGCCCTTAAAATCTCTAAAATCCGTTAAAATTCTTAAAATTCCGTGAAATATTTCGACATCTTAAGAGATCCCTTGAAATCCCTTCTAAATTTCTTGTAATCTTTCAAATCCGTTAAAATCCTTTCAAATCCTTTGAAATCCCGTAACATAGTATTTTGAAATTTCTTAAACCCCCTTAAAAATCTTTACAAACTGTGAATATTCTTGGAATCCTTTATGGAATCCCTTATAATAATTTAAAATCCGTGAAAATCTCTTTAAAAAACCTGTTAAAATCCTTGAAAATTCGTGAATTTCATCGAAACCCCTTTAAGTCTCTTAAAATACTTTAAAATCCCTTCATATCCTTTGAAATCTTTGCAAGTATTTTTGAATCCCTTGATTTCTTCGAAACCTCATTGAAATCCACTGACACCCTTCAAAGTTCGTGAAAATTCATCGATATGACACGAAAATTTTCAAAGCTGTGAAAGTCTTTCTGAATCTCTTGAAATCCCTTACAATATATTAAAATCTAAAGTTATTAAAATTCATCGAAATATCTTCCCTCACAGCAATAGGATATCCTATTGCTGTACAAGTTAAAATCCTTGATAATATTCGGAAATTCTTTGAAAATCCGTTAAATCTTTTAAAATCTTAGGGAATCTTCTTAAAATCCGTGAATTTTGATATTGCTTAAAATTCCGTGAAATCATCGACACACCTTTAAATCTATGAAAACCCGTTAAACTCCCTTAAAATCCTTTGAAATCTTTCCAAATCTGTTGAAATCCGTGAAATCTGTTTAAATGCCTTCAAATCTACGAAATCTCATTGAAATTCACTGATATTCTTCAAAAGTCTTCGGTATCACATGAAATACTTTCAAACTCTTTGCAATCACGTAACATGTCTTAAAATTCCTTAAAACTCTTTAAAAACTCTTAAAATCTTTGAATTCATTGAAAAACTTTAAAAACCCTTATAATCATTTAAAATCAGCGGAAATCTCTAAACGTCGGTTAAAATCCATGAAAATCCGTGAAATATTTCAAAATATTACGAAATTTCTTGATATCCTTGAAATCCCTTCAAAATTCATCGAAAACTTTTAAATCCGTGGGAATTTTTTCGAATCTTTTGAAATGCCTTACAATATATTTAAATTAAATAAAATATTTAAGAAGCCATTAAAATTCCTTGAAACCCCCCAAAATCCTTTATATTATTCGTAAATCCTTTAGAATTCCATTAAATCTTTTAAAATCTTACGAAATCCCCTGAAATCCGTGAATTTTTAAATCTATTTAAATTTCATGAAATCATCGAAACCTCGAAAGCCCTGTAAAAACTGTGAAAATCCTTGAAAGTGCTGAAAATCTTCAGCATTCATTAAAATACTTTAGAATCCGTGGAAATCCCTTAAAATCTCTAAAAACGGTTAAAAACTTGAAAATATCGTGAAATATTTCGAAATCTTCAAGATCCCTTGAAGTATTTGAAATCGCTTTAAAATTGATTGAAATCTTTCAAATTCGTGAGAATCATTCTGAATCGTTTACAATTCCTTACAATATATTACAATTTATTAAAAGTCATAAAAATTCATCGAAGTCCCTTGAAATTCTTTATAATATTTGGAAATTCTTTGAAAATCCGTTAAATCTTTTGAAATCTTACGAAATCATCTAAAATCCGTGAATTTTGAAATCTCTTAAAATTCGGTAAAATCATCTAAAACCCTTCCAATCTCTGAAAATTCATTAAAATTGAAATATTATTGAAATCCCCTGATATCCTTCAAAAATCGTCAAAAGTCTTTGATATCACATGAAATACTTTAAAAATTCTTTGAAATCCCGTAACACAGTTTGAAATATTTTAAAACCGCTTAAAATCCCTTAAAACCCTTTAAAAACTGTGAAAATTCTTGAAATCGCTGGAAATCTTAAAAATCACTCATAATCATGTAAAATCCGTAGGAATCTCTAAAAATCGGTTGAAAATCTTGAAATTCCGTTCATTCTTTTAAAATCATACGTAATCCTTTAAAATTCTTTGAAATCCTTGAAATCGCTGGAAATCTGCAGCATCCCTTATAATCTTTTAACATCCGTGAAAATTTCTAAAAATCGGTTAAAATCCTTCTAAATCCGCGAAATATTTAGAAGCCTTACAAGATCTTTTGATGTCTTTGAAATCCCTTTAAAATTCTTTAAAATCTTCAAAATAAGTGTGAATATTTACGAATCACTTGAAATCTCTTACAAATATTAAAATGAAATCTTTTAAAAGCCATTAAAATTCCTCGAAACCCATCAAAACCTTTAATATTAATCATAAATCCTTTAAAATTCCGTTAAATCTTTTGAAATCTTACGAAATCCTCCAAAATCCGTGGATATACTTTTGATTCTTTTGAAATCTCTTAAAATCCTGTGAAATCATTGAAACTCCTTTAAATCTCTTAAATCCGTTAAACTCCCTTACAATCCTTTGAAATCCCGTGAAATCATAAAAACCTCTATAAATCTTTTTAAATCCCTTAAAATCCTTGCAAATCTTTTTAACTCCCCTGAAATCTGATTAAATGGCTTAAAATCTTCAACATTCGTGAAAATGCTTCGGTGTTACATGAAATCCTTTAAAATCCTTCGAAATCCCGTGGCATACTTTGAAATATTTCAAAATGTCTTAAAATCTCTTAAAGGCCCTTGGAATTAGGGAAAATCGTTCTTAATTCCCTAAAATCCCTTGAAATCCGTCGAAATCCTTCGTTATCTTTATAAATTTTTTGAAATGCAGTACAATCTCTGGAAATCTGATTAAACTCCTTGAATTTCCTTTAAAATCTTATAAAATCCCTTCCGAAAATTGATATTCTCTCTGAAATTCTACTAGATAATTTCTTCAAAGTCTTGAAATCTTTTTAAACATTTGAAATCGATGCAACCTCTCGTAATTCTTTGGAAACATTTGAAATATCCTACACCTTTTTTGATCCTTCAAATCTTTCAAAATTTCTTGAAATCTCATGAAACCCTAAAGAGGTTTCGAAGTCTCATTAGATTCTGTAAAAACTTTGTAATTCTTCAAAATAGTTTGTAGTCCTTTGAAATACCTTAAAATCCCTTGAAATTTGTTGAAATACTTTAAAAGCACCGAAAATCTTTCAAATATGTTGAAATCCCTTGAAACCTTGTTTACAGTCAAGGGGTAGGAGGTCTCAAGTTTCAAAAATCATCCTTACGTAATTAGTGGACGTTTCCAGAGTGGTTTATTTAAATAATTTCCCGATTGCTTTTATATATTAAATATTTTGTAAATAAAATTTTTTTCAGGTTGTACGTATTCCGCCACATAAAAAATTATAAGATCCTAGTTTGTGGAGGAGACGGTACAATAGGATGGGTACTGCAGTGTTTGGATAATGTCGGTCAGGACAGTGAATGTTCGTCGCCTGCGTGTGCAATTGTTCCTCTGGGTACAGGTAACGACCTGGCTCGAGTTTTGAGGTGGGGTTCGGGTTACACTGGTGGCGAGGATCCTCTTAATTTGTTGAAAGACGTAATCGAAGCAGAGGAAATAAGATTGGACAGGTGGACCGTCGTTTTTCATCCCGAAGAAAAAGAGGACAAGTCAGGACAATTAGTTCCCAATGCCGCAGGTAAAATAACAATTAAATTTCCCATTTTTGCTTTCATAATAAATTTAGTTGAATTTCCAATTGGACGGGCTATGTTGAATAAGTTTAATTTCAACTCATCACTTTTTATATATGATGTGTTCTATATCACAGAATGTTCCGAGGGGTTAAAATGATGTTCTAGATATACCGTTAAGCTCAAAATTACTCAGTCTAAAGAATATAACATGATTGAAAGAATAATTGATTATTCAAATATAGTTTTTTGCACATTTATGTTTTTTTTCTTCTACTCTAGATAAAAGTCGTAATTTTCAATAAATTTTAATTTACAATAGCTTATTCTATTCCTTAAAAGGTTCTTTCAAGTTCAATTTGAAGATCACTGCTTTTCACTTTTTTATATCTGATGTGTTTTATATCTCAGAATGTTCCGAGGGTTTAAAAGGATGTCACTCTTATTCTATTCGTCTACTCTTATTCGTCACGTTTTTATGGAAATTATTTAATTTAGAAATTATACGCATAATTATTTTTAGTTATTTATTCTTCCAACGAAGAAATTTCCTAAAAAATATTTAATAAACTTGTAACAACTAGAAGTATAAAGAATCTTTCAAGGCATATAATGAGCTTTTGTAAATGAAAATAGAATTAGAAATACGACTTTTGCCTAAAGTTAATTTTATAAATTAAGTTAAAGATTGAGTAATTTTTAACTTGACCGTACATTTAGAACATCCATAAATACTCTTGAGAATTCCATGAAATTCCTTGAAATTTTTAGACTTCATATGAAAGTCCTGAAAATTACTTAGAATTATTTGAAATTCTTTAAAATCATCGAAAAATACCGCGAAATATTTTGAATTATTTAAAAATTCCCTGCTGAAATCGTGAGAAATTATTTAATGAAATAACATGAAATCCCTTGAAATCTTCAGAAATTTCTTTAAATCATTTGATAATTCTGGAAATCATTTAGAATGATTTAAAATCCTTTTAAATCAAGCGAAATCCTGGGAAATATTTTTAAATCTTTTAGAATCTCTTGAATTACTTGGAAATCACTTAAAATACTTTGAAATACTTAAAAGTTTCTTCAATTTCCTAGAAATCCCTTAAAATTCATTCATTGCCTATGAAATCTCACGAAATTCTTGGAAATCTCCCTTTCAAATCTTTCGAAATTCGTTGAGATCATTTTAAATCGCTTGCAATATTTGTAGATAATTTCAAATTGTTTAAAATCCTAAATTACGGCAGATATTTTAGAATCTCTTGAAATGACACGAAATGTTTCAAATTCTTGTTAAATCACTTAAAATCTTTTTAAATTCCTTAAAATCCTTATGAATACTTCAGAAATCCTGGAATTTCCTAGAAATATCTTGAAATTTCATCAAATTCTATGAAATCTTTCGAAATTGTTTTGAAACATTTGGAATTTTTATAATACTATGAAACTCCATGAAAACCCTTAAAATCTTTCGAAATTAATTTGAATCTCTTAAAAATCCCTTGAAATATTTTGAAGCTACTGAAGATAATTTAAAAACCCTTGAAGTCTAGAATTTCTGGAATTCTATTTCAATTTCTGATATCTTTTGAAAACATTTGAAATCTTGAAAACTGGAGTGTGCGCGAACTTCTAGTGGTCAACCTCTCGGAATGTTCTTAACATTTTTAATAGGAATACAATTGGGGTCTAAAGTCTAGTACCGTCGCCATCAAATCATAAACTCTTTGAAAATCGACGGAAATCTCGAATACTATTTTATCAAAATATATTAAAAAAAGAGAGCCCTAATATTTCAATTCTTAAATAAAGGATCGATACGGGTAAGTGTGCAATAAAAAATGATAAAAGTGTACTTTAATGATATTTTAAATACTTGAGAAGATTCTTGTTTCAAATTTCGCCAACATTATCTTTGGACTTTCTACTTTTGAACATCCCCTTCTTCAATGATTCCAGATTTTCCGTTCTTACATTTAAGTGTGATAAGTGCAAAAAACACTAAAATAAATATTTTACTAGATTGTAGTTTCGCACCTGTTAATAAAACATCCACTACTTCTTAATAAGTATGTTTGCTTTTGATTTTATATCATTTATAGAAATATAGATGAAAATTTAAAAAAAATGAATTTGATATGAGGGTTCCAGTGATATTGAAAAATTTCCTATTTCAAATTGTATTATTCAACGGATATTGAAGGAGAATGTAATATCTTCCTTCATTCCTAAAAAAAATCCAACAAAAGCTGCTTTATTCAGGAAAAATTCAAATCTAAAGACCAGATGACAGATCTCAGTTTCTTTAAAAATAATTGATTAAAACAATAAATACTGACAGCCACCTTTTTAGACAAACAATAAAAGATATAAGCTTTATGTTACATTAAAAAAAGCTAATATCTCATTTTTTTTCATTAAAATTTTTCTCTTTACCGCTCTTACCCGTATCTATCCCAAACTCTTTGCTGAGCCCTTTTGCCTTGGCAGGCCCTATATCGACTTATTGATTAGTGGCAGGTTCGACAAGTGAAGACAACACGCAGATTCTAGTAATGAATAATTATTTCGGAATTGGTATCGACGCGGATCTTTGCTTAGACTTTCACAATGCCAGGGAGGAAAACCCAAACAAATTCAATAGCAGGTTGCACAACAAGGGAGTCTACGTAAAAATGGGTTTGCGAAAAATGGTCGGTCGAAAGCCCTGCAAAGATCTACACAAGGAAATTCGGTTAGAGGTCGATGGGAAGTTGGTGGAACTGCCGCAAGTCGAGGGGATAATAATTCTTAATATATTAAGGTGAATATCTTCTAAATTCTGAATCAATACGACCGAAGAAATTCATATTATTGACGAAATTTTCCTTTTACAGTTGGGGCTCGGGGGCGAATCCCTGGGGTCCCGAAAGGGAGGATCAGTTCAGCAAACCGAATCATTGGGACGGGATGTTGGAGGTGGTCGGAGTCACTGGAGTTGTTCATTTAGGTCAAATTCAATCTGGCCTTCGCACTGCAACGAGGATAGCTCAAGTATGTAAAAAATAAAAATGGTCGGTTCCAAATCAAAGAGACAAGCAATTAATTACTTGGTTGTTCAAACTCTTGTCTTTGGACCGACAATCTTTAAGGAACTTCTGCAAATGAAAATATTTAATTCAATTGTCTAAATGTAGGGTGGTCACATAAAAATCCATTTACACTCGGACATCCCTGTGCAAGTGGACGGAGAACCTTGGGTCCAAAGTCCTGGAGATGTTGTAGTCTTGAAGTCCGCATTGAAGGTAATTAGATCGTATGACCAGAAGCCCCATATATTCTACAGAAATGAGAAATAGTTCGAAACCTGACAATGAATCTACCCTCCCTTTTTTTATATTTCTCTCTCGATTTCCCTCATTCTCTTCGGAATCTTTGCACCTTACGACCCTTACTTAGAAAAAATGGAGTTTAGAAACGTTGTAGATAAGCCCCCCCCCCCCCTCGATAAATTTTAGCAAGGTTTGTGAATTTTAGGAAAGATGGCCCCGCAACGGTACAGTTCAATAATAACTTAATCAGTTTCAAAATCAATTTCATATTTTAGTCTTCACACTCTTTCCCTTATTCGATTGTCCCCTTTTTTGAAGAATTTCTCTTTTTCCCCCGTTTTTCAAGCAACTTTCCCTTTTTCTCGTTTTTTGCTTAAATGCGAACTGAATTAATAAAAGTAGAAACAAAAATATCTAACTACTTTTGGTTAAAAGGTCATTCTTTTTAGTTGATGTTTCATCTCTTTGATTGAAATATGAACAATTTCGTTGAAAAATCTATCTTTTTTGGTTTAAAATGAATTTTTTCAACTGAGACTTTAACTATTCCATTTTAAGTTGAAAATTTATCTTTTTAGGTAAAAATTCAAAATTGGTTGCCATTTTTTTTCAGTTGACAATTAAACTATTTGATTAAACATTCGTGTATTTTGTTGAAAAAGCGTCTTTTTGGTAGAAAATTAATATTCTTGGCTAAAAATTCTTCTTTTACATGAAAATTCAACTATTTGAATGTTGAATTCTTTTCCTAATTTTTTTAAAGATTCATCATTTTAGTTGAAAATACATCTCTTTGGTTGAAAATTTAACTATTTTGTTGAAAATTCGTAATTTTTGGTTGAATTTCAATGTTTTTTATTTAAATTAAAATCTCTCTTTGTTAAAATATCAAATATTACACTTTTCGTGGAGAATTGATATTTTTTGGTTGAAACTTCAACTACTTGATCAAAAGTTGAATAACTTTGTTAAAAATCCATTTTGTTGTTGAATCATCATTTTAGTTGAAAATTCATCTCTCTGGTAAGAATTTCATCTTTTTTGGTGAAAAACGCAACTGTTTTTGGTTGAAAATTCTTTTAGTTTTTGAAATTTTATCTTTTTGGGTAGAAAATTAATCTTCTTTGTATTATTTTGTTGAAAATTGAACTTTTTTAGTTCAAGTTAAAGTAATCTTCTTTTTTGATCGAAAATTTAACTGCTTTGTTGAAAATTCGTCCTTTCAGATTGAACATTCATCTTTCTAGGTTGAAAATTCATTTTTTTAGGTCCAAAATTCATCTATTTGGATCATAATGCAACTATTTTGTTAAAAATTTAATCATTTTTGTTTGAAAATTTGACCATATGATTGAAAATACATCTTGATAGGTTGACACTTTAATGATATGGTTACAGATTCAACTATTTTGCTAAAGTCGTATTTTTGGTCGAAAATTCAACTGTTTTGTTAAAAATTCGTCCTTTCGGATTGAAAATTCATTTATTATGGTAAAAAATTAATATTTTTTGGTTGAAAATTTGTATCTTTTTTTGAAGATGCAATATATTTCCACTTGAAATTTGTAGCCTTTCATATTTAATTCAATGTTATCTGCATTAATTTTATTTAAAAGAATTTATTTCACTATTTTCTTGAAACATAACCCTATTTCCCCTGTTTTGAGAGCATTTTGGGCTGTGAAGTCTTATATTTTTAGTTATTCTTGATCCATTGTCACTGTTAGCCAACGGCTACGTTACTTCTAGACTGGTTGAGACAAAACTACCTCGTCAATGAGGGGTGACAGGGGGTCAGAAATAGCCTAAAATTGGTAACGTAGTTTATAGAAAGCCCGTAATGGGTGAAACGGGGTAACGGACAACTGAGCAATTGATGGAGGGGTAAACTCGCCGTGGTGAATCAAAAATTCTTCGCAGCAGCTGTACGTTACCCCGTTTCACCCATTATCTGCAACGTTCTTTACTCTTAGTTTTTTCTGTGTAAATACTACATATGTTGAAGCTATCAATCCATTAAAACCCAAAGCACACGCTTCAGATTGTCAACTGTTCGTTCTGTTACTTTGTGTCGAATAATGGGGTCCTCTCGAAATACATATATGTGGCACGTAAATATTTCGAGAGAAGCATCTATATGTTTAGCTGGTAGTTTCTTTTTTTAAGAGTCATAAAAGGTCTGCGCAAAAGCAAAGCCTTATAAAGGCTGACGTCCGTCAGCGCATGCATTCCTCCCCTAATTGCACTCTACTAATGTCTCCTTATTCCTTTGTTCACTTCAGGCAACCATGTTGAAGAAAAATAAGATCAAGCGTCGGAATACAGAACCGTCGATTCTACCTGCTAATGGGGAGGGGGGCAAGAGCACGGACGAGTAAACCAACAATTCTGCAGCTTGCAACTAGTCAGTTTATACTAAATTTGAATCCTTAAGAGGTACGCGATCTTTGCCTAGACTCCTCGACGCTATAGGAATCAATCCCATGTGGATGAGGAGTTTCGGACCGACCGTACTAATTAAGGAGGACCTCTGCAGCTGCTGGGTCAATCCGTTCAATCCTCTGCGCATGAGACCCTTTTCTATCTATTTCCAAGCTCCTTCATTGGTCCTTCGGCCAAACGCAATTTAAGCTTCTCGTAACATTTGAACTGCGTAGCAGCTAGGATGGCCCAAAAATTTTTCAAAATTGATATCCAGATTAAAACCTATTTTCCTGTAAAGTTTTTTTAAAATGTTAACAATTCTCTTTGTTTTTGTCGGAGTGTCTAGTGCATCTTCAGAAACGATAAGGTTGGGCACCCTAAAGTATTTGTGAGAATTTTCTCATCATTTTTATTACGGTTTTAGTCCTGAGTCCATAATGTTCAAAAATTTTGAATTCCAGAAATACAATATGGTAGAATATATTTTTTTAAATCTTTGTATCATGTGTCTTGTTTTTAGGCACTGGATTAAAAATAGGTGTTAAAATGTTTGAATTAAAAATTCCAAGTTAGCAGGTCCAATATTCAATATAGGGCATACCATTTTTTTTTAACCTTATTTTCTGGTGTTTTTGCTGACTGATTTCAAATACCGGTTTTTTGTTGTCTCTGAGTCCGGATCAATGAAAAAAGTGTTTAAATTACAAAAATCCAAGATGGCGGATCTAATATGGAGCCATAAAATGAAATAAAAATAGTCGCATTATTCTGAAACTTATTTGTATTTTTTTCTTCACAAAGTTTCCAAGACGACTAAAAAATAATTTCTTTATTTTTGTTCATTTATTAAATACTTTGTAATCAATTACCCTTAAACCCTCCTAAATACTCAGTTTCAAAGAATTCGTCTATAAGAAACAAATCTATGTGTACAAATGTAAATTTAATTACTTTTAAAACTGCTGTCCCAAATCAAATAACCAGTTATAGACTCCATGATAAAGTTGTGTAAAATTGAGTCAGGCAGGCTTCACAGTCTTTCCCCTAATATCCTTTTTTCGTCCTTTTTAAATAGTTCCCCTATTTTCAAGATATTTCCTCTATTTTTCATACTTCCATACTTGCTTGACGTTTACTTCAAAAATACTTCTCGAAAAAAGTACATAAATTGTACCCTAGGGTACTCAGACAAATCCCGATTTTTGGATTTTCTAAAACCTTGAAGCAGAAAATTTTGTATAGCGGTGAGAAGTTATTCCATGTTTTTTTTCAGATTAAAAAAATATTTAGAGGTCACTAATGTTGCTTTCATGTCCGATATGAGACTTTTATGAGTTAATCATTTTTATCTTTTTACAGTTTTAAAATTTTCTTTGATTAAATTGTAAATTTTTCATAAAAAGTAAAAGCATTACTTCTTCAGAAAGATATAAAATTTCTTCCAAATTTCCGGTGTTAGAAAAAAAAATTGCAATGGGTGTTTACCATTCATAGGGCATCAATCTTGTGATAAACTTCACTTTTAAGGGTCCAATTTAGCCATATATTTAAAAAAATACTAAACTCATTTAATTAATACAAACTTGATGTATCATAAGTTATGATTAGAATAAATAATTTAGTAAATTACAAATTTTAAAAATTAAAATTGTTTTTAAATCAATACAAAAATTTCAATGTTACTGAATAAATTGTTTCAATTAGTTTTGTAGGTATTTGAATATATTGATGTGCATTGTTTATTAGAAAATTAAACTTTTTAAATTTAATCCTTTGCTATTTTCCAGATTTGAGAGAATTGGAAGAAAAGTCACATCTTTGTGAAGAAGTAACAGATTCAGTTTTAATGAAAAAATTTTAAAGTGTACAAAATAAAAATGATTAACTCATAAAAGTTGCATATAGTCATAAAACAACTTTAGCAAACTCTAAATATTTGTTAAAAAATTTGAAAAAATCTAGTCAAGGAAACTTAAAAATACTTAAAAAATTTCCCTATTTTGAAAACTTTTAGAAAATCAATAGACAACTCCTGTATTTCCTTCAATTCATGGTAAAAATCGTCTCTTATTCTTAAATATCCTAGACAGTTGGGCCATCCTAATAGTCGTGCATCCCTTCGACTGTAGAACATTTCTAGCAATCTTTTAAACGTTTCTTTTTATGTAATGTTGTCCATATAAGTAGTAAGGGGTGCCCCTTACTACTCAGATATATTATACATCCCGCATATTATTTGTCATTTCTGAGTTCTGGTGTTGCGAGCAAGATGTTACAAGTATTTTCGTCGCTGACTTGTTGTGGATCGTTCCTTTGTACGTCTCCCTGATCCTTTCCCTTCCTAGGCGACGATGCTGAAGAAGATGAAGGGAAAAATGAAGAGGCGGAATACAGAATCGAGTATGCAGTCGTCGCTTCAGGCCGCACCATCCAACGATCCCGATTCTGAAGTCTTCTGAATCCAAAGCTCATTGCTCCAAGAGGTTGTATATCATCAAAAAGCGAGATATCGTTTTTTCAACACTCGCAAGTAAGAAGCTACAAAATACGAATGTCGGTGACGTTGATCGGCCTCGCAAGCGAAGATGGTAACTGGTAACAAAAATACTGGCCAAGCGCAGTGTCGATTTAATTTAAGTACTTAATTAAAATTTACAACGCAGCGAAGTTACTTGTATCAGAAAGCCGAAGGAATTCAAATTCGACGAGAATTGAAGAATCGTGCGCCCATTATTTTGGTTTGTCCGTTGTTAGAAATGAAATAGATCTCATTTTCAGGAGCTAATGATTTTAGCACTGTGTATAGCTTAGCGAGCGATATTTAATATTTTTTTAGTCTTTTAGCCTGAAATTATAATTACTAGACATCGACAAGCGTTATTATTACAAACTACAAATTACAAAAAAAAAGAATGAAAAAAATGAAAAAAGAAAAACCAGAGGCAGTATTGACAGTGAGCTTATCCGCGTTCTGTTGACTTGCATTTAAGTTTCCAGCTTGTTACTTCGAAGAAAGAAGAGAAGCGAAAAAAGTAAACTGTAATGTATATTACGTTTCGTATGGTATTTTACCAATTTACAGGATTATCATGATATGGTTGCTCGTATCACGATGTAAAACATAATGAAGAGAAGTCGGTTGTTATTAATACATTATTATATGAAATATTTATGATTAAATATTAATATATTATATATATTTACATAATATTGTATTAGTATTACAGTTTTAATTTATGACGATCGTTGTCGAATCTGACTGCCGAGGCAGTGCTGGAACTAATCTAAAGTACACCAGTTGCAGTCCGAATTTCTTAGGTGAGAATTAAACTAATGAAAACGATTAATGTAATTACGAGAAGGGCCGAGTCGCAGTCGTCGATTCGTTTCTCGAATGCGACGATTAATTATTATAGGTGGCGAGGAAACGTCTCGAGGACGCGACGCCCTGATTGGCTCCCGTGAATTTCTTTCAGTAAACCACTTGGAAAATTTGCCCGAGTCATTTATATAGGCTACACATTCCACTGGAACGTGGCGACAGAGTATGTACATTTATAAACAATGCCAAAGAATTTTAATGCGCTAACTCATTTCGGCGTTCCGACGCGTCGAGAGACAGAAATAAATGCGATTACACGAATCGGATCCGCAAAATCTCAAACCGAGCAGCACAGAGACTTCGAGATCAGGGCAAGTTGAGGAACCAATGGCATTTTTTAGAATGCAGCTGGCTGTGCATTCGGCTCGCAGAGACAGTTTCGGTGCCAAAAAGATGTAAATAATAATAATAATATTAATAATTATATAAAATCTAGAATGTAAGTTCGGGGAGGACCGAAAGGCGAAACCTGTGGATAAAAAGGCGGCCGAATGTTGCAGACGTCAGGCAATTCTAGACATGAAAATTTAGGGGGCAGCGGTGGGAGTCGAGTGCTATGTGCTGCGAGGCTTTGGCCGAAAAACTGAAATAAACAACCTTTGATATGTAAAGTTATAGAATCAAAGGAACCTCGTCATACGAAAAACTTAGTTTGTGTTTTAAAGCGCTTATAGAATGCGCACTTGCACTTAGACGACTAATTAAATCCTTTAGAAGAAAGCCTGAATGTCTTAAAAATATTCAAGTTAATATTGAGAAATTATTCACTATCGACTAAATTCAAGGGGAGACCCTCATGTCCGGATGATTGAGATGCCTCCCTTCCCGAACCTGCCGCCCGTGTACGGGGCTCAATCACTAGTGCTCCATATCCGGTGCCCCGAGCACAAGTGGGACACTCGCGGCAGATTTGCGAATCGACACGTTTGTTTTTCTGACCAAACTGTAATACTGTAATATTTTCAGTTGCGTAAAAATAGACAAGGACTAAGCTAATATGTACAATCTAAGAATAATAAATCAATGTGCTATAATAGAGCTTGTTAGATTTTTGTAAACCATAATTTCACGGATCAAATTAAATTACGGGGAATTTTTTCCAATTTTTGGGGGGTGCATTTTAGTAAATAAGGTTAAAAGGTGCGATGAAGGTATAATCCAAGGAGTCAACCACTACTGACCTTAATGTACACCTATTTCTGAATTCGTTGTAATATTTTTTATTCTTTTGATATCCCATGAAATCTTTTGAATTCCCTTAAAGTTTCTTGAATTCTTTACCATTTTGTAAATTCTTTAGAATTCCTATCAATTCCTTTCAATTTTTTTTAATTCTGTCGAAGTCTTGTCAATTCTTTTAACATCTTTAAATTTCCCTAGACGTATTTTGAATTCTTAAATTTTGTTTGTAAATTCTGTTTTAAATTCTTATGAATTCTTGTCGATTCTATTGAATTTCCTTGGATGTTTTTGAATTTATCTAGAATTTAGATTAAAAATGACTAATTGAAAAACAAAAAGTCTGTATCACGTTCACTTAGTTATTATTCTTATGTTAGCTAAATACCCAGTTAAACTAATACAAATTCTTCTAAATTCCATATAGAGTTTTTCTGAATTTCTATCAATTTTACTACATTTAAATTAAGTTTTGTTAATTGTTTGGATTCTTTTAAATATACTTGAATTCTTCTGAATTCGTTTTAATTCTACTACATTTAGGTAAATTTTTGTTAATTCTTTGAGTACTTCTAAAATTTCAATTCACTTGAATTTTCTAAATTCTTTTGATTCTTTTAAATTCCTTAAAACTGAAGGGTAACCTAAGGGCCTAACCGACGTTTATTATAAAAATTTTTAATATGGAATTTTTTAATCATTTTTTTATTCACAAGATTTCAATTTTGAACGCTTCCAATTTTAACCCGTACAATAATATAAATGAAGTACTAAAATGGTAAATTTTAGTTTAAATCAAAGATTTGCTTATAAATGTATATGAAATTATTTATTACTAACTTTACACTATAACGTGCAGAAACTTAAAATAGTCGAAAATTCTATAAATACTTTTAATGAAGTGATGTTTATTTTACAATGTCTTGAAAAACATCAGTGACGTAGAACGTAGAAAATTAGTGAAAGGTTTTAAAATATAATGAGGATTGTTTGAAGTGAATTTCATGAAATTTAGGGTAAAAATTTCAAAGTTAATGGTTAAAAATAGATTCAACTTTCGAGGCTTACCAGGTAATTATTAATGATAAAACTAAGTCCGTTCTCTGCGTTTCTTCTTCATCTTGCCGCCTCCTTCCCTCAACTTTCTCATTTTTGCCTGCATCGCTTCCATCTATAAGTGAAAATCAAAAATATTAGGAATTAAAAACTTGGAGGCTTTAAAATTTCACCTTTTTGACATTTGCAGGCCACGGACTCACTTCAGAGATAAAAAATAGTATAAATAGTGTCACAAATTTGTAAAAGTGTCATAAAATTGATCGAATATTAAACTTATGTGTAGTCCGAATTTAAAAGCTTTAAAAGTATATAATCCGAAATAAAAAAGTGAGCGATTGAAAATTAACTTTGTTTTTTAGCGAAATTTCCAATTTTCTAACCTAATCTTTTTAAAGTATTAAAAATTCACCTTTTTGGTTAAAAATGCAACTGTCTGATTAAAATTTAATCTGTTTCGGTTAAAAATTAGCTTTCTTGTTGAAAATTCGCATTTTTGGCTCGAAAATTACACAATGTAGTAACAAATTTAAATATTTGGATCAAAATATATGCATTTTGTTGAAAATTCTTCTTTTTTGGTGGAAAATTAATCTTCTGTGTTGCAAATTCAACTGGTTTGTAGAAAGGTCATCTCTTTGGTTAAAAATGTAACGGTTTTGTTGAAAATTCATCTGTTTTGTTTGAAGATTCAACTATTTTGTTGGAAATTCCTACTGTTTGGTTCAATTCAGCTGTTTTGGTTTAAAAATAAAATATTTTCTTGGTTAAAATATCAACGATTACATTTTTTGTTTAGAATTAATCGTTTTTCGTTGAAAATTCAACTACTAGGTTGAAAGTCTTTGTTGAGTTTTTGATTGTGATTCGTTGAGATGGCGGACATATTATTTTAGCCAGTTAGCGAAAAAGTTGAAAAATATATTTCAAGGAAAAGTAAAGGATTAGTGGCATTTGCAGACAATTGTAAGAAAATAATGTCTTTAGTGTTATTTTTTCGAAATGGTAGCAAAATAGTGCCATCGCTAAAAAAAGTGTCAAATAGTGTCAACAGTGTGGTAAGTCCAAGGCCTGCATTTATACACTTTTTAAATTTGCATTGTACTTTTTTAAACACTGTAATTAATCAGCAAATGAAAAAATAATTTTAATTCTGAAATCACCTCTTGTTGCAAGGCAGCCAGTTTCTGGCTTCGTTCTTCTTCGGACGCGTCGTCTTTGTCTTCTTCGACTTCTTCTTCGGAAGAACTTTCGGAGTCCGATTCATGGGGAATCTCCGCGTACCTCATTTCGAAGACTTCTTGTAATTTTTTTGCCATAACGATGACAGCTTCACCTGGACGATTGTACTTATGACAATTATTAAACATAAGCCGAACATCACTGGCAAATTCTTTAGATGTTTTATACATCCGACTATCCATTTTTTTCTGAAAAAGTTTGATTAATTTATATGTAATATATTTTTATATTTATATTTATAATATATTATTTATTCATATTAGATAATTATATTATATATCTATATACATATATCATATACATATAAAATTATACTATTATATATACCTATATTTAAATTAAAAATTGCATTGAAAATAAACATTTCAATTGAAGACTATTGATTATTATTGTTAAAATGAATATATTATATTATATATGTGATGTATAATATTATTTATAAATTATTATATTATAAATAATGTTATTATATTATTATATTTATATTTATACGTTATATGAAAAATTTCTTCGTAATAAACTGAGATCGGAGAAAGGAACGATAGAGACTTTCGTGCAAAATTGCAAACTGCCCTCACGAAAAAATATGATAGGAAAATCAGTATAGGCCTATAATACTTTCCTGTAATTTTTTCGCGATTCTAGAGAATTTATTATATAGAAAACGATTATAGCACAATCAGCATTGGAATCAGAAATAAACAGAATCAGAAATAAACTTTACACAGACAAAATCTTAAAATCGCTTGAAATTTCATTGAAATTCCTTGATACTTTTGGAAGTATTTTTAAATATTTTGAAATCTGTTAAAAACCGTAATAATCACTTGAAATCTTTTTACCCCTTTAGAATTAATTTGAAATCTGCAGGAATATTTCAAAACCTCTATAAATCATTAAAAAAAACTTGAAAATAAATTAAATTTAGTCGCTAAAGTTCTATAGAAATCCCTTAAAATTGGTAGAAACCTTAAATCTTGTGAAATTCTTTTAAATTCCTTGAAATCTTTGGAAACTTTACAAAGTTCTTTGACATCCCTTGAACATTTTTTTTAATATCTTGACATTATTTGGAATCTTTTAGAATAACTTAAAATCCTTTGAAAGTTTTTTAATTTCTTCATATCCCTTAAAATCTTTAAAATCCGTAGAAGTCCCTTGAAATAAATTTTATTACCTAAAGTCCTCGAGAAATTTTTGAAATTTGAAAATCGTAAAAATCCATTAAAATAAGTGAAAGTAATTTGAAGTCCTCTCAATCTAAATTAAACTAAACTTGTCCATTAAAGTTCTCTAGAAAAATAACCGCTTAAATCCCTAGAAATCTTCGGAATCTTTTTTAATCTTTGGAGATTCACTAAAATCCTTTACATATTTTGAAATTTCTTGAAATATGTATCTCAAAATCCCTTGAACTGTTTGGAATCTCTAGGAATTTCTTGAAATTTTATTTCATTTTATTTATTTTCCAAAGTTCTCTAGTATTACCTCAAAATCGAGCTTAAAATCTTCGGAAATCCTACAAAATTCTTTGGAGTATTTTAGAATAACTTGAAATCTTTTGAAAGTTTTTTAACTCCTTCATATCCCTTGAAATCGTTGAAAACCGTAAAGTTCTTTGAAATATATCTTATTTTATACCCTAAGGTTCTCGAAAAATTTGTTGAAATCCCTTAAAATCCATTCAGATCTTTGAAAATCATAAAAATCAATTAAAATTAATGGAAACAATTTGAAATTCCTTCAATATAAATCAAACTAAACTTGTCCATTCAATTTCTCTAAAAAAAATGACAGCTCAAATCCCTAGAAATCTTTGGAGATTCACTACAATCTTTTAAATCTTGTGAAATTTCTTTAAAAGTTTGGAATCGCTAGGAATTCCTTGAAATTTTATTTCATGTTATGTGTTTTCTAAAGTTTTCCAGAAATCCCTTATCTTCGGAAATCCTACAAAATTTTTTTGAAATCTCTTGAAATTCTTTAAAATATCATAAAATCCCGTAAATCCTTTTACACAAATGCAAGACATATAAGCTTTCTTACTTTTGGGGAAATTCTTTTAAATCTCTTGAAATTCTTCAGAATCTTTTAAAATATATAAATATATAATCGTAAAAATCAATTAAAATAAGTAGAAATTATTCGAAACCCCTTGAATATAAATTAAACTTATTCATTATAGTTGAATTAACGTTCAGATCTCTAGAAATCATTGAAAACCGTCGAAATCTTTTCAATCCTTGGAGATTCAATCAAATATTTCAAATATTGTAAAATTCTTACAAATATTATATATTCTCTAGAAACTCCTTAAAATCGAGCTTAAATCTTTAAAAATTCTACAAAATTGTTTGGAATCTGTTAATATAGCTTAACAATTTTTTAAATCCCATAAAACTTCTGAAATAATTGGGCCTTCGTAGCTCTGAAAGTCGTTGAAATCCGTAGAAATCCCTCGAAATTATTTGAAATTTTACGTTAATTAAATCAACAAATAATTCGTATGTAGTTTCTTTCTGCTTTTTGATCACTTCTTTCAATATTTTAACATTACTCATTTCTATACTGACTAACTAAAATTCCTCATTCATATATTTATTTATATTTCTGGGGTTAATTAATATTTTTATTGCAGACTTTATTTCCGAGTTTCTCAAACAGATAGGAGAATTGTCGGATTCGGAAAAAACCTCGACTTGCTGCCAAAATGCCTATAACAAAACTTTAGCTCAACATCATCCATGGGTTGTGAGAAAAGCGGCGATCGTTGCAATGTACACAATGCCAACTAGAGGAAATTTATTTAAAAAGGTATATAATATTTTTCAGACACGACAAATATTTTTTAAAAAGGGCTTGAAGACTTGAAATTCCTCGAATCCTCTGAATACCTTGAATTCTCTGAATTTCTTGAAATCTCTGAATTCCTTGAACTCTCTGGATTCCTTAAATGATCTGAATTCACTTGTGTCCGAGCCTTTGAGAGAAGAGAGACTTTTCTTGTTTGAAAAAGAAAACTTTACATTTTTTGACAACATGGCACAAGTTACGAAAAAATCAAATGAACAAAATTTTTCCTCTCAAAAATGTGTTGAAAAATTCCTTATAACACTTTTTTTCCATATCTTATTTTCAAGATTTTTGTGAAAATATGTATAGAATCCTTTTAGATTTATTTTTTCTTAACAAGACAATTTTATGGTTTCATAAAAAACAAATAAAAATATAATTTAACAGTTTCAACAACTTTTTCATTAACCTTTTTCCTTTAATGTCAGTATTTATGAAATATCGATATTCTCTATTTTTTCCAACTTCATTACTCTTCCACCAACACGTTTTTAAAACTACTAATATAAGTCCTTTTTCGTTTTTCATCACACCATAAAATTATATTATTGAGAAAAATAAATCTCAAAAGATTTTATACTTTTTTTCGCAAAAATCTCGAAAATAACGCGAGATAGAAAAAAATGTCAAAAAGTTTTTTTCTAAAACTTTTTTAGAGGAACAATTCCGTTCCGTTAATTTTTTCGTAACTTGTGTCGTTTTGGCAAATAATTTGAACTTTTGTTTTGCAGACAAATGAATTCTCTCTTCTCTCCAAGGCTCTTTATATTAGGCCTACTCTAGAAAAAAATCAGTAAAAAAACGGTGGCGTTTTTGAGTAAATTGTCTTTGAATATTATCAGAAAATCTATCACCAATTTGTTTAGTATGAACTTTTTTGAAATTCGGTCCAACGAATTCAAAGAACTTAAAAGAATTTTAAGGAATTCAATTTGAATTCAAAGGAATTCAGGTGAATTTAAAATAATATTTCTATCATTCTAATTATGTTTTAACCCTTAAATGGTATCTTAATTTTCGGCCCTGTCTGGCGCTTTTGAAAAGTGCTGCAAAGTGCTCTAAAAAATTCCGCAAAATTCATGAAATATGAGGAATATAAGGATCAATCACTATATTGCTGATTTGATCATTTGTTTAAACAATATAATCAAATAAACAAATAAAAACGTGAAGAATGCACTATTTTGTTTTAAAAATCATAACTAAATCATAACTTTGGATGTAATTTTTTTTTAATCAAACGGGAAATTAAAGCTTAAGAATGGTACTTTAAGAAAAAAAAATTGAGATTCTGTATGAATAAAAGGAGTGCTTGTATCTTCGGGTCACTCGTGCCTTTTCGGAATTTCGACTGGCAAGGGGAGAAGTTTTGGACAAGGCACGAGTGACGAGACGATACCATTTAAGGATTAATCAAAATTATTAATTTTTAACATAATTTTATTCTAGGTTTGTGGAGACCAGGTCGAGCGCAATCTGGAGGTTCTCCCAAAAATGTTGGAAGTAACCACAATCGTTTTTAAACGAACCCACAGCCTCTATGAAATTCACGAACTCCATGCACTTCCATAATGACGGAGGAAAGTAAGCTCAATCTAATTTTTAACCGGCACATGGTGAATTTTCATGTGGTGCACATGTACATTCCACGAATGATGATCCATAAATTAGAGTGCAATCACGTGAAACCAGTGTCTTTTAATCACAATTTATTATTATTTTTCACGATCACCTAATTACCTAATTTTACAATTTTTTCTAATAGTAACAATTTTTATTTAATACTTGGAGTCACTTTTAAAAATAATGAACGAAGCAAATGTCTATTAGGATGTAAGTATCACAATTTTACAATGTATTTTAATTTAGTAATGAGTGGATGTATTCAGAGTGACTTCTGTTTTTTAAAATCTCTTCTGCTTGTGTGATAATCGAGTTCAGATTTAAAGAAATTTGTAAAAATATATTAAATGACGTTATCATGTAGAAAGTCGGTTTCTTATAATTGTGTCCTGTTTGAGGATGAAGAAAAGTAACTTTCGTCCATCAGCATGCCTGGAAAAGTTGAAAATCGTTTGAATCATTTGATGTAAAAATCTATAAAGTAGTGTGGATCGAAAAACAAAGCAAAAATGTTAATCAAAAACAGCCTGCACTTAAACAATTATTTTGGGTCCCTTATAACATGTGTACAATTTGAAATAGATCAATCATTATCCCGAGGTTCCGCGAGAAAAAAATTAAGTTTAAAAACTTCGTAATTTCTAGTGGTTTGCAAAAATTGCTGATATTAATTTTTTTCATAATCTACATAATATGCTCAA
Source organism: Andricus grossulariae (assembly GCA_011634705.1). Taxonomy (NCBI): domain Eukaryota; kingdom Metazoa; phylum Arthropoda; class Insecta; order Hymenoptera; family Cynipidae; genus Andricus; species Andricus grossulariae. The sequence goes on along the minus strand of JAABKJ010000083.1, from coordinate 6,421 downwards.
TTTTTAAGTCTTCTAAGACTCAAATATTTTCAGTATTTGTACGGTGTCTCAGTTGTATAAATCTCAAAGAACTAAAATAATTTTTTTTAATTAGTGCAAACTATCTTAACATTTTTTTGAGTATGTAGAAACTTAATTGCACTCAAAATTAAAAAGAAAGATGTTAGCAATTAAAATGGATAGACCCTGAATTAAGTGAAGATTAAAACATTAGCAATTCTCAGGGTTTTGCAGAAATCGCAAATATTATTTTTTCATAGTGTACAATCTACATAATATGTACAACTTTCAAAAATCTTATAAGATTTCAATATTTTCACTTTTTCTAAGACAAAGTCTCATTTTTATAAACCTGAAAAAAATAAAAATAATGTTTTAAAGATTTGCAAGCTATCATAAAAAAAATTTGAACATGTCCATGGGTGAAAATAAGAATATGCCATCATTGAGTTCTGATATTAAAAATACGTGGACTTTCATTTTTTAAATTGTCTGGACACTCAAAATCTTACTTAAAAAAATTAGAAGATTTAAGAAATTAAAATGGCCAGTCTCTGAATTAATTGCTGAGCATATTTATTTTATATTTATGCATGTAGCATAGCTTGCAAAGCTTCAAAAAATTATTGTTATTATATATTATCTTTTTGGTTGTTTATAAATATGAGATTTGGACCTAGAAAAACTGAAAATGTTGAAATCTTAGATAATTTTTTAAAGTTGGACGTGTTATCTAGTTAAAAAAAATAATATTAGCGTTGTTTGCAAAATTCTGAGAATTGCGAATTTTTCAAACATATTTTGCCCTGCCAAACCTTAGGATATTGATCGATCTACTTCGAACTTGACAGAAGTTATAAGGGACCCAAATTCAAACTTTGCAGTGTTAAGCTATTTTTGATTTCCATTTTTTTTCTTCGACCCACCCTACAATAAGGTATTTAAAGAATTTTCAAATTGTCAATACAAACCAGCAGTGCATGCAGTAAGAAAGCAGACGATGCTTCCAGCTATTGCAGCTCTTATTGCAACTTCAGCAACTTGTGTCTTTTTTTCTGGAATAATAGTTGCAAGGGCACCAGCAAATATTCCCAAAGCAGCAGGATTTGAAAAACCACAAATTGCAAAAGTGGCAATAGCTTCTGTCCTGGGGGATAATCTTCCTTCAGATTTGTATTCTCCTAGTTTTTGATAGGCTACGAATTCATTTACAGATACTTTTAGGCCTATTAAGTGGCCAACGTCATCACAATTGTCCCATGGAACACCCATGATCCAACTAACTGGCATGAAAGTTTTCGAAAGAATATACTGAAAAAAATTGTTATTAAGAAAATGAAGGCATTTTTTTGTTAAATCAAATTATTTACCTAAAAAAATTAATTGATATATAAGTACCTCGAAGGTCAATTCAGTGTATCCAACAAGACCACCGAACCAAGAAAGTAATGCATTTAAAAATGCAACGAAAGAAGTGAATGCAATTATGTTAGCTGTTATCCCAAGAACGATGGGTATTCCATTAAGTGCCCCTTTGATGCCCGCATCTAAGAGACTTGAATCTTCCCTAAAAAATTTACAGAACTCAGTTTTCCAGAGAAATCATTTTATTTATTCGGATAAATAAAATTGTGAATTATATATTTTTTTGTATTGATTTGTAAACTGGTTATTGCGACTCACGATTTATAAGGTGGGAATTCTTCAAATGTGGTTAAGCTTTTTTCCGTTTCTGGATAAAATAATTTGGAAAAAGCCAGTGCTGCTGGTGCAGCCATGAGAGTGGCGGTTATCAAATTGGAAGGTTCTGCACCAAATCCCATGTATGCTGCCAAAGTTGTTCCTAACATTTTTAAGTTTCACTATAATTTACAATTAAAGTAGTAACTGAAGAAATATCGAACTATGATTACAATTATTAATTAAAAAAATGTATTGAAGGAAATATAAACAGGAAAGTAAAAATAAGACGAACCAGATACAGAAGCAAATCCTGAACACATTATGGTGTGCATTTCTGAAGTGGTTAGAGTATTTATGTATGGTTTGATCAGCAGTATAGATTCAGTCTATAAAGATTTATTATATAAATTGTTATAATATAACAATTAATCAGCATTGGTCAGAAAAAGAAATTTAAGGTTAAAGCTACTTCAAATAAAAACACTCTTTACAGTTATATAGCCCGAAGAAAACTTGAGATATCTTTGAAGTTACAATTTGTATAAAAAAACATTATTTTAAACTCTAAATGCAGCTTTTTAAATAAATTACGAATATTGTTTTTTTACATCAGAATATTACATTTAATCATAAATATTTTGTTACATTCTCAAAGGAACTGTTATACTTAAACTCAGTATTTAAATTTGAATAGTTTTAAATTTAGAAGAATCTGATAAATTAATAAATAAATGAATATATATATATATATATAATTTAAGAAAATCCATTAAATCTAGTGAAATCCCTAGTAAATACCACAAAAATAAAATAAAATCCTGTAAAACATCTGAAAGTCTATATTATATATATCTATAATATATTAATCAATAATATTATTATTATTATTAATTATTACCATTCCTAAGAAAGTATTTCCAGCTGCGTTCATTGATTCGCAGACAGTTGTTCCCATAAGAGTTTGAAGGGCCCAGCCCAATTTCAAAATTGCCTTTTGCAAAACACCACTGTGGTACAGCATTTGAATTATAAAGCCAAAGAAAAAAATAGCAGGAAGTGCCTGTGGAAAATATTTTTATTTTACTGTAGGAATTAAAATGTTAAATTATCTTGGTGATAATAAATATTTAATGAGTGGGTGTTTATTTGTATGGGCTTTTGTGTCCAGTAATAAAAAAACTGTGTTTTTTAAGCAGACGTTTCGACTCATTTGGGAGTCCTTTTCAGTGATTTATTTCTTAACAAAACAAAAATGTACATTTTCAGCAATATGCTTTCGATATAAATAACAGTGACGACAAATATATAATGTTAGAAATTAAAATACAATTCTCCGTCATCAATTCAATCAATATTTAATTAATTTTGGTATTTATAATAAAAATTGTGCAAGTATTTCAAAGATAAAAATCTAACACTTATATAATTATTGGGGAGATAAAAAAATGTGTATTTTGACGATAAGAAATATGTTAATGTTTCAGATAAAAATCTAGAATTGTTTAAAAGATGAAAGTCATACAATTTGAAGAGGGCTTAAAAAATATGTAATAATTTTGTTCTTGAAAATAGAAATACTAACAGAAAATACAAAAACTCCTTTGTCCACGAGCGCATCCGAATATGCAAAACTAGCTCCAATTTTAACGAAGTTTAAAAATGTTTCAACTTTTTTTGAAATGCATTGAAATATCGCACGTCCAACAGACCATCTGATTGTAATTAATCCAAATAGAAATTGGATAATAAATCCTGAAATGACTGTTCTCCAGTTTACCTAGATTCGAACAAATTTCTCCAGAAATTATTATATAAAGTTAACATTAAAGGTACAGATTTTGTAATAATTATTCTCTTAATTATGTTTCATTTTTTACTTACTTGATCTGGATGTTTTGAAAAAATCCAACCAAAAGTTACTATAATCACTATACCACCAAAACTGATCCATCTTTCTCGAGAACCAGCAGTGTCAAAAATTAAAAATATTATGACTGAAGCCAAGATTGCCACGTATATTGTTCCTCGTAAGATGCTACAAAACTGCCATTTATTTCTAAAAATTAAACAGATTTTTTTGAATTTTTATATTAAATTTGCCTCATTAAACAATTACTAAAGGAGGTGAATCAATTTTTGGGGCCAAAAAAATAAAAATATTTGAAGAAAACTGATGACTCAAAAACGTGTGATTCTCTTACCGCTAAAAATGTCTACCTGTGAAGGAAATGTAGTGAAAAAATTATTTAGATTAAACAATTTTAAAAGGGCACTTTATATACACGTTTGAAAACAATGCAGATTTTATAACGCCTTCAACAACTGATTAATCTGAAAAAAATTTCACGCAGTTTTATTCATAAGCAGACATTTTGGTCTGAAAAAGAATCACGCGCCTTTGAGCAATCGTTTTCTTAAAATAAATATATTTAAATTTTTTTGGGTCCAAAAATAAGCCTCAATGACCCAGCTCCTTTATACTTTTACAGAGCCGTAACTAGCCTTTTTTCCGCCCAGTGCGAATGGGCAATTTTGCCCCCCGACCCTTCCCGCACTTAAAAAAATGGCGCTATAGGCAAATATTTGAAAAATTTCAATGTTGAAATGGCAGGCCGCGGACCCATTAGAGAAATTCAAAATAATATTAATAGTAGCATAAAGCAGTTCAGATTCTCTACAAAAATTCCTGGGAAACTCGTCAATCTTTTTACACCCCTTAAAATCTGTAGAAATTTTTTTTAATCTTATCGTTCCTTTTGAAATTCTTCTAAAAACCTTAATTCTGGTGAAATCCTTTGAAATATCTGATATACTTAGAAGTCCCTTGCAATTTCATTTCATAACATTTATTCCCTAAGTTATCTAGAAATTCGTTGGAATCTCTTGAACTCTTTTAAATCCTGGTTATTTCTCGGTTCGTTACCATTTTTAAAGATCACTAAAATAAAATTTTTCAACTCTGAAAACTGAAAATATATTCATTTAAAGTTATCGAAACTAAACTGCAATTTAAATCACTCAAGTTGAACTCTTTTGAATTTTAAACTTTCAAATTTGCAGTCTAAAACTTTTTTAACTCAGTAATTTTTTATTCAAACGCTAAATAATTTACGCGTGCAAAATGGAAGCTTTCAACACTTTTCAATTGAAGAATTGTAAATCAAAAGCCGTTAAACTGCAAAATTTTAAATTCAACATTTTTATAAATTTACAGTTTAAAGGTTTGTGCTCAGGAAACAAAAATCCATTCACTTGCGTTTGAATGGGTTTTGATGACTTCTGAATTGCGTATCTGTCACTGGAATTCCCGATTGCCACCCATTACGGTTGGGCTGACTTTTGAATGAGAACATGAGTTTTTTAATGAACAACGTATTTTTTTCTGAGGTCCACGCAGCAGCGATGATGAATGGGTATTATCTGACTCAGGAACAATCGTTCGGACAGAAAATAATTTATTTAAAGAAAAAGAAAATTAATTTAAATACTTTAAATTATTTACTAAAAAATAATTAAATTGACAATTTTTAAGTGCTTTTAAGGAAATCCTGGCATACACAGTCTACTTTTATTTATAGAATATTTATTTTCAGTCATTTTAATTGATTTTCTTGAACATTGTTTTTCACGTATTTGCATCACACCACATCTGAATGTTAACAATCTATTTATATATTTCGCACATTAAAAACTGATTTTTTTTTCTTTCAATTCACTTTTATAAAATCTCGTTTTAACTGACATTGCAAAGATGATAAGTTGCAATCTTCAGGTTATGAAACTTCACATTTATCTTTTCATCTTTAGCAATAATGCGGGTATTGAAATCCTAAACATTTGAATGTTTGGGATGCAAATAGATATGAGCGGATTGCGGAGTTTGTTTCTGGCACGTGCACTCCCTGCAGCCATTAGCATGTGCAGTTGTGCGCTGATTAAGTGAATAGCACTGACGCTTTAAATGTAAATATCATAATTCCTGCACATGATAATTCATTGAAATTATTATAAAAAGAGAATTACAATTTCGTAATTATTGAATTTAGAAATAAATTGTTGCACCAATTATAATATATTACAATATTATTTGATTTGAATTTCTTTAATTTTTGTTTAATCTACATTTTCCTATTCGGATTTACTACTTCATACTTCTCATTAATAAATCTTAGTCTGCCCATTGGAATTATTTCAGGTTAGTCAGGCTCATTCAGCATTTTAACGAATGCGGAATGGCAGATTTAAAGCACCGCGCACAGGGGACAGATTAAAAATGTGACCAGCCGATTAGACTTTCATTCTTTCAATCTGCAAATGACAGATACGCAATGCAAACTGACTCGCTTTCCATCCATTTTTTTTCCTTGGTTAAAAAATAGAAATCCGCGTTATCTTTTGCGATACTGTAAATCACTTCGTGCTCTAAATTTAGGAATGAATCAATAAACTTGTAAATGTTCAAAATTATATCGTTTTAAGAAATTTGAATGTATAAACATAAAAATTGTCTTTAAATTTAGCAAATGTATTTGCTTACTCATAGAGGAAGGATTTGTGGTTTTTCAAATAATAGACAAACTAAAGTTTTCGTTTTGATCAATTTAACAATAGAAATGTACAAAAAATACAAAATTACCAGATAATAAAGAAAAAATTGTAATACAATGACAAATCAGACAAATCAAATTTTGTATTTAAAATGGTAATTTTTCGAGCTAGAAAAGGGAAGGGGGAAATT
>JAABKJ010000082.1:0-61329 GCA_011634705.1 Andricus grossulariae | reverse complement strand
TACAAAATTATTGAACTAATAGATTTTTCAGGTAGCTGAGGATTAAAATTAGTGCAAAATAAGGAGGAAATATTAAAATAGTCATGAAAAATAACATTTGTACATTATTTTGCAAAATCTGAATAAGCAGTACCAGCCTGAGATACAGAAATAAATATGATATACATTTGATATAATAGTGTTGAACATGCTGTAGAAAAGTTCAGATTTTGGAAAAAATCGAGTGCGAAGCACGAGATACGTGATGAGAATTTGTGTATATTTTAAAATGATTCCAATTTTGTTGTAAATGCTGAAAATTTAAAGAAATTGCTTAAAAATATTCCGGGTCCTTTCTTGAAAATTTTAGATTCAAATTAATTTTTTAAATAAAAAAATAATTTTAAATATTCCAAGGAATCTTACCATTTTTTAAATAATTTCCAGCCTTTCAGAATCCTTAAAACGCTCTTACATTTTTTTGTTCAAAATTTTGAAAAATCTACACATTGTTTTAATTTTTTCGAAATCTTTTCAAATTTTAAATGATTTTTGAATTTTTTTCGGAACTTCTTAATATCTATTAAAATTATTAAATTTGTCCTATTTTTTTAATCCTGCAAAATAAGAAAAAATCGCTGTACAATCTTCCCGATTTTTTTGACAATTTTGGAAACCATTTTCAATTTTCTCTTAAAATTAATTTTTCAAAATAAAAAATCACTTTAAATTCTTCTAGGAACCTGAAGAAAATTTGGTTATTCTCTTGAATACACGATTTTTTTTAACATGTTGTAATCTTGCAAAATTGAATATTTTTTCTTTAAATTTTTTTCAAATCTTAAACATTCATTTTCAGCAATTTCGGAAATATTTTAAAATGTTTTAAAATATTCTTAAATAAATTTGGTAAAATAAAAATTATTTTTAACTTTTCATACGAATCTTTGAAAACAATTTCATCCTCTTGAAATCTTTTAAAATTCTTAAAAAGCTTCAATTTTTTGTTCGAAATCTGCAAAAATCTATGCAAAATTAAAAAAATTCCTTTCGAATCTTCCAGATTCTTTTTGACAAGTTTGGAAATCTTTTTAAATATTCTCTTAAAATTAATATTTAAAAATGAAAAAATCATTAAACTTTTCCCATGAATCTTAGAATTTTTGAAATATTTGTTTGAAACCTCTCGAAATTGTTAAAAAGCTTTTAAATTTTTTGTTCAAAATCTTCAAAACTGTACATTTCGTTTAAATTTTTTTTAATCTTTTCAAATTTTAAATTATTTTGGACAATTTTTGAAATTAATTTTTTACAATAAAAAATCATTTTTAATTTTCCTACGAGCCTCAAGAAATTTCGTTTATTCTCTTGAATACACGACATTTTTCTAGAAATTTGGTAATCTAGCAAAATTGCAAAATTTTGTTTTAAAATTTTCGACATTCTCTTTCCAAATTTTATATGATAATTTTTAATGTTTTGAAATCCTTTTCACTTTACGGTTCCAAACGTTACTTTTTTAGGTTTTGATATTTTGTGATTTTTTTAAATTCAGTTTATAGACTTCGATTTTCTTAGACTGGAATTTTCGGACTAAAATTACTTTATTTTTCATTTATCATTCCATATAATTTTAAATTTTATAATTAAATGAGACCAGAGAAATATCTCAAAGAGAAATTTAAAGAAATACTTAAGTTTACAAGATATTATTTTATTTTGGTAATTTTGTCATTTTTTCTGCGTTTCCGCTAAGTTCATTCGCTCTGGAAATCTTTTCTATATCTCCGAACTTTTTACATTCTCATTTTTTTGTAATTAAGTCTATTATAACACTTATTTCCATTTTTATAGAACACCGCCTAAAATGTCTAATTACTTTCCAGTTGCGACAAAGTAGCTTGGCTAGAAGAAAGAACATTCTGGAAATTTGAAAGCCTGATGTTCGCTTTCGCAGTTTTATCCAGCCTCAGCGTCTACTGGAGAGAGAATATTCTCCGGCAGCGCATAATTCGAAAAGTGGCAAGACAATTAAGATCCAGCGCATAACACATTTCAAGGCACCAAACTTCAGATTTCATCATTCCAAAAAAAAGTAAAAATGCCTTCCGAAGATTTGGACGAGGTGTTCCTTGAACTGTACCCAAACTCAGAGACTCACTTAGCGCCTATAGAAACTTTAGTGACCCTTTTCACAATTAAATACTGCGATTCTGACATAAGTATCAAATTTGTCAAGGGCACTAAACCTCCAAAGGAACAAGCTTTTGCCCTAGACATCTCCAGTTTTCGATACCAGATCCTTGAAGAGGATTCTGTACCTTATTACGCAAATTCTTGCGAATTGCCTCACATCGTAGTTTCGGAATCAAGTTGCATTGCTGGACTTTGCGCAACCTTGAGACAAATTATAAAAAGGTCCCTGGCAAAAGACGTGACACTTCACTGCCAAACTTTACTAGGATTCAAAGACTCCTGTCTTCTCGCCTGTTCAGAGGTCAGCGTTTGGACCAAATTTTGCGAAGTAGACATTATATCTACTCTCAAATTCTTCAAAGATGAGGATCTGAAAGAAGTCGAATTGCCACTCAGTTTAGCAAGATTTGAATGCCATATGTCGCAGCCAGTCAGATTGCACAATCTTTATAAATACAGTATGTCGAAAAAATTCTCCACAAATGGAATCGTGTCACAGGAGAGGAAAATTCCGGAACATACTTACGCTGAGGGTTCGACGATTTCCTTAGCAGATATCATCATATTCGCCTGTATTCACGTACTTTTGGATTCCATATGGAATGATAAATTGGTGGAATTGTTGCCATTGACATCAAAGTGGTACCAGAAGATGATTGGGAACGAGAGAATTCTAGGATCTTTAAATTTTCTCTCTCTGGAGGGAGAGAGGGGAAATATTTTTCGGAATTATACTCTTCCTGTAGTTCAGAATCAGAGTTTGTACAAGAGTGACCCGAAGAGATATAAACCGAGAAACAGGATATTTACGAGGCAAGATGATGTAGATAATTCGCTGAGACTGATCAGAAATTTAGATTTAGAAACGTCTTTGACAGGAGAAGTTTTTGCTGGGGAGAATGACTTTGATTGGTCTGTAATTCCGATTGAGGCGACGCCAGAAGGAGGAGCGTTGCCGATTAGCAGATTGAAAAGGAAATTTGAGCAACTGGAGAACCTTGCTAAACCTGTTGTCAAAATTGCTAAGGAGGGAGATATTATTGTTGATTTTTGTTCCGGGAGTGGACATTTGGGGATCCTTGTTGCATATTTGCTGCCTCGGTGCAGTGTGATTTTGCTGGAGAATAAGGAAGAGTCATTAAATAAAGCGAAAGAGAGGGTGAAGAATTTGAAGCTCGACAATGTCAAGTTCTATCAATGTAATTTGGATTATTTCAAGGTATGTTTGGTTTCTTAGAGTGGAATAATTCAATATTTAAGATTATTAAAAAAATTTTATTCAATATGATTTAATCGGATTATTTTAAACAGTATAATTATATAGTTTAAAATAATCTATTTCCACGTGTTTTTACATTCTTTTACTTTACTTTTTTTTATACTAACATAATAATCAATCGCGCGCGTTTAGTTTCTCGTTTTAGGGAGCAAAATAATTTTAAATACAAAAAAATTTCGAATATCCATTCATGTTTTATGTTTATTTTATATTTTTTTAAGGCCATATAGATACCATTTTCCTAATATTCTTGAGAAAATTAAAAAACGTTTTTGAAAGTTTCAGATATGTCAAATCAAAATTTACACAAAAAGGTTCATCTTCAAACCAATAAGTTGGATTTTCAAACAAAAAAGATGAATTCTCAACGAAAAATGTAATAGTTGATATTTAAATCAAAAAATATTTTTATTTTGAATAGAAACCAGTTTAATTCATCCAAAAAGACAAATAATCAACATAATAGTTGAACTCTCAACCAAAAAAGATTAATTTTCAACCAGATGTATTTTTAACCAAAAAAACATAAAATATTTTCGAAAAGAGACGAATTTTCTACAAAAGGGTTAATTTTTTAATACGAAAATAAGAATTTTCCATAAAAAGTGACTTTTCAACCAAATAATTGAATTATCTATCAAGAAGATTAATTTTCTACCAAAAAAGACAAATTTTCAACAAAAATTATGAATCTTAAACCAAACAAAATTCTCAACGAAAAATATAATGTTTCATAATTAAAGTAAAAAAAATTAATTTCAATTCAAAAAGAGTTGAATTCATCTAAAATGAGGAATTTTCAATAAAATAGTTGAAGTTTTAACCAAATACATGACTTTTCTATCAAACAGATTAATTTTCTATCAAACAAAAATATTTTTACAGCTAAAATGATGAATATTCAACAACAACAAAATGACTTTAACAAAGTAGTTCAAATTTTAACCAAGTAGTTACATTTTCAACAAAATAATATGAATTCTAAAAAAATGTAATAGTTGATACGTATTTCAATCCAAAATGATTTTAATTTCAACTCAAAAATAGTTAAACTCATGAACAAACAAACAAATTTCAACAAAATAGTTGAATCCTCAATCAAAAAGTTAAATTTTTAACAAAGTAGTTTAACTTTTAGCCAAGCAGTTGAATTGCCAACCAAAAAAGATGAATTCTCAACGAAAAATATAATAGTAGATAATTAAGCTAAAAAATGTTTTTAATTTTAAATAAAAAAGAGCTGAACTCATCTAAAAAGACGAATTTTGAACAAAGTAATTGTATGCTCAACCAAAAAAGATTTTAATTTTAAACCATTAAAATTTATCCGAGAAATCTTAAAAAATGTATTTATTCTACTGAAATCTTTCGAAAATCTTAAAAAGCTTCTACATTTTTTGTTCGAAGTCTTCAAAATCTACATTTTGTTTTAAATAAAATTATCTTTGTATCGTTTCAAAACTTCTGAATATCAAGAGGTTAAGAATAGGGAAAATTATGCTTACTTAATACTTGAACGGCCCCTTAAAAGCTTCAAAATTCTCTGGTAGAAATATTTTGAGAATCAAATAATTTCCCAATATTAAAAAACAATTACAATTAAAATGTTCTCTTTATCGGTAATATTTAGAAACATTCGGAAATAATTTTTATCATTAATAGATTTGCTTATTTGAAAATTTTGATTTACAAAATTGATGGTGCGGAAAATTCTTAATCTTTATTCATAGGTACTTTATTCATACATACAACCTCTTTTAATATGGTGGAGGAGTTATTAATAGAATCCTTTTGTCATTTTTGAAACACGTGGTCAAAACGTCAAACACAGAATATTGTTGCTTTTATTATTAAAGAATCATTTATAATTCAAAGTTTCTCTCTTAGAAATAAATTTTTACAATTAAAGTTCCTCATTTGGAAAATTCGATGTACAAAATTCTCGAAAATTCAAAAGAATAAACTGAAAACAGCCACTTAAAGTCATACTCACGCAATATGTAACCAATAAGTGCTGAGTTGTAAAATTTTCCATTGAAAGCTTTGATCTGGCGTTTTCACTTTAGATCGTTTTAAATAAAATTTTCAAAAATTAATAGGTTTCAGTTGTTATATCTTTTAAAATTTAAAGCTTAGAAAATTTTCAATTGAAAACATTTACAATTAGGCAATTTGGAAATGATACAAATTGTTGAGCATTGTATACTTCAAAATTGAAATCCACCAATGTGGTATAATTGAAGAAATTGAACCATCAGGTCTGCATACTTAAATTTCAGTATTAATCCCAGAAATTGATTAATTTCGTAAATAAAAAATTGACAAATTTCAAACTCGAAGTGTACAAAATTGAATAATTTGACAGTGACAAAACTAACTTTAAAAAATGAGTGTAGCTTCAAAAGTTGAACAATTTTTTAAGCCATACTGACAATTTTAGTACGAAACAATTAAAACTGAAAATTAATCAATTAAAAAATTTATCATTGCAATCATTAAATCATCATAATCATTTAAAAATTGACCATTTTCAAACTTAAAAAAAGATCAAATGGGATAGTTTTGAATTTAAAGTACGCAGACTTGTGCAATATTAATAATAAATCAACTTTTTGGTTTAGTAGTTGAAAACCCGTCATTTCACCGACAAAAAAACTGTACAATAATTAATTTGAGGCTGTTAATATTATACAATTTAAAATTAAAATCTTTTATACCTAAAATTATGGAATCCTGAAAAATTAATAAATCCTAAACACGAAAAACAGGTACCACAAATAAATATGAAATTATACGTTTAAAAATTTCAATATTATTACTAATGGTCTCGTTAAATGGACAGAAGATATTTTTCATGCCAGAAATTTGAAACATAACAAAGTTGTTTATTTTTACAAAATTTTGTTATTGACCAAACTTTTTTTCATATCACTTTTTACGAACTTAAAAAAAATTGGGATTTTAATGAATTAAAGCTTATTTTCCCAGGGAAAAAATTCTCTACAACTTGACCCCATTAAACTAAAAAAAAAATAATGTTTCAAATGATTAAAAAATTATTATTTCAACAAAAATGTATTGATTAAAAAAGATTTGATTTGAACGTCTTGCAATTATTCAATTTCAAATTTAAATCATATCATTCTTGTTTTTCATTTTTATTATTAATTGTCAAGCTGTCACGGTGGTTAAAAATAATTGTAAAAAAATTGAATGCATTTAAAGTAGAAAACAAAGTTTAAAATGATTGATTTTTGTAAAAATTAATTAAATCTTTTTTTATTTCAGGGAGACTTCGACATCGGAACCTCCTTACATGCATGTGGAGTCGCCACGGACCTGGTGATCCAGCACTGCATTAGAAGGAACGCAGTTTTTGTATGTTGTCCCTGTTGCTACGGATCTGTTCACGATTGTCACCACATCTCATACCCACGGAGTGATCTTTTAAAAAAATTAATAGACAAACGGAGTTACATGGTTCTAGGTCACTCCGCAGATCAAACTCACGACGCCGATAATGCCAAAACGAAACAAGGCTACGAATGCATGGAAATAATCGACACCGACCGAAGACTTCAAGCCGAACAATTTGGCTACACTGTTCATCTAGGAAAACTAGTTCCGGCAACCTGCACTCCAAAAAATCATTTACTTGTTGGAATTCCCAGTTCCAAAACCTCGAATTCTTGATGACTCCCAATGACGATAGTGAATTTATAGTTAATTGTAAGTTTATTTTTTCGCTAATACTTTTTTCGGGAAATCACAGGTTTCAGATTCGCTGCCGAGATAAAAAAATAGTGTAAATAGTGTCATAAAGTTGAAAAAATATTGTCATAACATTTGTCAAGTGTTAAACTTATGTGTAGTCCAATTTTGGAAGCGTGTACTGCGGAATCAAAAAATGCGCTATGGAAAATGAACTTTATTTTTTAAGCTAAATTTCCAGTTTTCTAACCTAATATTTTAAAAGTATTAAAAATGAACTTCAATGTTTATTTAAAATGTTATTTTTTAGTCTATGAATGATCAACGTTCCTATTTATTTACCGCAGACTTCACAGTCTTTTCCCTATTCCCCTCTTTTTCTCTTTTTTCCACTCAAATTCGAACTGAATTAATTTTATAATTTGTTTCAAAATTAAGTTATTTTGTTAAATATTCAACAATTGTGTTAAAAAGACTTGTTTCATGATTCAACTATTTTCTTGGAAAATCGTCTTTTTGGCTTGAAAATTCAACTACTATTTTGTTGAAGATTCATATTTTTTGTTTGAAAATTCATCTCTTTCTGTAGAAATTTTAACTTTTTTTTTTGTTAAAAATTAATCTTTCGGTTGAAAATTTAACTGTTTTGTAGAAAATTCGTATTTTCGGCTCGAAAACTCAACAATTTCGTCGAAAATTTAACTACTTGATGGAAAATTTATGTATTTTGTTAAAAATTGGTTTTTGTTCGTTAAATCCAACTGTTTTCTATTTTAAATTAAAATATTTTTTTGTTGATATATCAACTATCACATTTTTCTTTGAAAATTCAACTCCTCGGATGAAAGTTGAACTATTTTCTCAAAAGTTAATTTCTTTTGTTGAAAATTTATAATTTTTATTGAAAGTTCGTTTTTTCTTTGGTTAACAATTAACTTTTTTGTTAAAAATTCATATTCTCGGGTTGAAAATTCAACAATTTGGTAAAAATTCTACTATTTGGTTACAGAACTGTTTTGTAGACATTTTTTTGTATTGAAAATTAATTTTTTTATATGTAAATTTAGTTACTCCATTTTTGGCTAAAAATTGATGTTTTTTAGTTCAAAAATTCAACTATCCGTTCAAGAAATTTTAGAAACGAAAAAAATATAAACTAATCATTATTAAAATAAAATTTTTATTAACATTACATCCGTTGTTCGAACTTTATTTCCAAATATATGTAATTTGTGGAAAATAAATCTTATTTTTGGTAGAAAATTTATCTTCTTGGTTGAAAATTCAACTATCTGTTAAAAAATGTACGTATTTTCTTGAGCACTTTTCAGTTTTTTTCTTTTTCGATAAAAAATTAATCTTCTGTGTTGAAATTTAACTATTTGTTTGGAAATTTAGGTATTATCTTTAGAATTCATCTTCTTTGGTAGAATATTAATCTTCTATGGTGAAAATTCAATTATTTGTTTAAAAATCTAGTTATTTTCGTAAAAATACGTCGTTTTGGCAAAAAAAAAAACTCTTCATGCGGAGTCAACTATTGTTTTGGAAATTCGTCCTCTTTGGCTCAATTAAACTGTTTTCCTTTTATTTAAAATGAAAATTTCTTCTTGATTAAAATACCAATTATTACATTTTTTGTTGAGTTCATTTTTTTCTTGAAAATTGAACTATTTTTCAAAAATTTAGTTATTTTCTTAGAAATTCAACTTTTTGTTAAAAAATTCATGATTCTTCATGAGAATCCGTCTTTTTGGTAGAAAATGTAATTTTGTTTGAAAACTGTTTTAACATCTAGGTATTTTCTTGAAAATTCGTCTTTTTCTGTAGAAAATTAATCTTCTGGGATGAAAATTTAACTATTCGTTTAAAAATTCAGGTATTTTCTTGAAAATTGATCTTTTTTGGTAGAAAATTAATCTTCTGTGTTGGACATTCCTCTTTTGGTTGAAACTTGAAAGTTGAACTACTTTGTTAATTCATAACAAATAGTAAGATTTACCTCCCCTTATCCCCCTCCCCGCCATGGTCTAGCCTTATTTTTGGATGACCTCTAAATAAATGAACGAAAAAAATGTAGGCGGGAAAAATACTAAAATAGTGTAATCGCTAAAAAAAAGTCAAATAGTGTCAATAAGTGTGGTGAGTTCAAGGCCTGAAATTGTTATATTAAATGTAAAAATCTTATATCATTTTTTTTTGTTTTAGAAACTCCGAATTTCCTGTTTATATTCAAGATTTAAGATGAAGAAGAGTTTATATAATTTAATAAACGATCGGTGATTTAAATATTCAGGCTAATTTTAGAATGAATGAAGCTCAGTCAGAGGATATGAACTAATTTAAGATTATTTACTGTATTTGAAGTTGCAACGTGACCTGCGTATTTCACTTTTCTTAAAAAAATTGATTCCTATTCCTCTGAAGTTCGTTTCTATGGAAATATGAAAACTGCTGTCTGTTGGAACTGTTAGTTTCAAGAAACGAACTTCGGAAATAAAAAGGGAACTTTGAACCGATAATGTTCCGTGAACACTGAACATGTATATACCATATCGATAGATTTATTCAAACTGAATTTATAATATTAAACATGACAAATACACACTTACAGATGAATCACGAGATTTAATATATTTTGTATACATTTATCTATTAATAATATCATAAAATACTATTACCAGCTAATCAGTTCTGTCTTTAATATACTTGCATATTAGTAGTGGAGTGGTTAAGTAGTTCTCCAAAAAAGAAAGGGAGGGAATTACAAACATCCGGGCGAACTGAAAGAACCGGGTTCGCGCAAAATATCTTACAAAACTCTATACACGATAGTCGATCGCCATTGGGATCTAAAATGCAAAAGCCATTTAATTAACGGCTCTGAAAAGGCTCTTGGTCTTCTATCATCAGATTGAAGCGGAAATCGATGATTCAAAGCGCACAAGGTCAATAAAATGTTTTCCGACCTGGTATCAAAAGTACAAACTTCGTTATGCACCTTAAATTATTAAGAACTAGTGGTATTCATAATTATTATTTATAGCCTTTTTCTTAAGTAGTTGTTTTTGAATAATAATTATATTATTGAAGAGAGGATAAGCGATAAAAATAGATATTTATGTTCTTCCGCATTTATTTCGTCGTTCAACATTTGACACGTTTGACACGTGAATTTTGGTCGATTAACAAAAGTTCCCCAACGAAGAAACAGTAAAAGGTTCTCGAGATCCACGTGATATCGTTTCTGCCTTCGTAATTTACGATCTATTTACAGCTTAAAGCATACAATTCGATACACAACCACATATTAAATTAGCCATCGTGCCTTCGAGATCTTAGGTAAAAATCGCAAGCTAAACTAACTCAGTGGACGTAACGCGATGTACATTTCTTTTTATATATATATATAATATATATATATATAGAATCTTGATTACACGACTACTGCTTTTCAAAAAAGAAACGAAAGCAAAGCCGTTAATTCGGAAAATTACCTCTTCGTCTACGAAACGATTTTTAAAACTTGAACGACGAAAATATTTGGTGTGTCCTGCATCGCATAAAATAATACGTGTTCCAAATTTTCGAAATATTAAAAAGGTTGCTACTAAATTTCGAGACCAATATAAGATCCCTCAAAACTTAAAATATAAAAAAAACGTTGCTAGTAAAAATACCTAGTTTAAGGGAAGAAAAAATCGCTTTAGTGCTTGGATAATAATCTCAAGATGGCCGAGAATTCGGAAACGACGAAGAAATAACAACAGACGTCATTTCTCTAAAGTTTGTTAACGATAAAGAGATAGGGAATACCTAGATATAGCCTAATATGTTGGCATTTAAACCTAACGCTTTTTTTTTTAACAAACCTGCAGTCGCGTTTATTTTTTCATTACCCTCTCGATTCCACCGCATAATTAGCCACACAAAACTGAACATTTTTCTTCAAAGCACGTTAATATTACAATTCGAGACCAACTTTGATTATCTGATCCTTCAGGAAAACAAAAGACTCTAAACAAGAGTTGCAAAAAGCAGAATTTCGTGGATCAAGGAAGGAATAAATTGGTTCCTCGAATAAAAAGATTGACGTGCTAGTCACAATACAAGAAGCACAGTGCTTTTATCCAAATATATTTATATTCATACCATTATAAGTTAAGGAGCTTCCAAACAGGGTGCTCAAATTCGATTTGGATTTCTACCCTGTGATCTTCAAAGATGGAGGATATTTTTCATCGACAAAAAGACTCTCTAAATTCGTGTTGCGATTAGCGCCATTCCTCCAACAAATTGCCCTCAACCCTCTTAAAGCCTACGACTTTCACACAAAAAAAAATAAAATAAAACGAGGGAATAAATCTTCAGTCGAAAACAATTAGCCTAACTGGCGATAAGTAGAAATAGATCAAGTGTAAGGGGCAAGTAGATTGCACTTAAAGGGGGGAGGGGGGAATAAAACTAGCTACGAAAGAAAGAACGAGTTGCAATTATCAAAAAAAAAACATTACGCTTTATGAAACGATGTTTTGTAACGCCCTAGCGTTTTTGTTATAGAATTATAAATATCGCATCGTGGCGATCCTTAGACTACGCGTGTTCTTTTTTTCTGGAGCAGAGTTCGTGTGGCGAGGCTCCGAAAATTTAAAAACGTCGAGCGACTTGCGACTACTTATTACGATTGCAATTTTCACGTAATAGAGTCCGGTTCAGAAGCTCGATAATTTAAATAATGTATAATACGAGGCTCCCATTGCTTCTAAGAAATAGATCACGACTCTCCGTTGCCGCTGTCGTCGCCGTCCTCGTAGTCGCTAGCACTCAGCTGTTCGTCGTCGTCCTCATCGTCGAGCTCATACTCATCATCGTAAAAATCTGTCATGTCTAGATGATGTTCCACTGGCCTTTCTCTAGTCTTTATGCAGTAGTCCTCCAAAGTTAGGGGTACGACGATTCCTTCCTTCTCTGCTTCCGTTTTCGCAGCTTGCGCTTGTTTTCTGGACAGAAAAAAGAAGCAGTTGGCACAATTTTCTATTTATTTTATCCTTAGATGTCTAGACTAGAGCATTTTTTTAAAATAATATAGTATTTCCTATTTTCCAAATAGGAAAAGAAACAATCCAAAAAAATCACACATTTCTAAAATTGCTAATATTAAAAATATCCTTTATACAAAATTTAAACAAAAAAGATTTCTTTCGAGAAATTAAGGTAAAATTATTTGCAAACTCTGCAGATTGGAACGAATCTTGAGCTTAACGTCTCTATTTAAACAATTTTATTTAAGATCGAAATGCAATCTACTATCTCATGAATTATTTTTTAGAAGTTCTATTAAATTTAAAACTTGATACAATCTTTTTGAATTCATAGACTTCACACTCATGTCACTCTTTTCCCCCTGTTTTCAAGAGACTTCCCCTTTTCCTCCTTTTTCTTGTTCAAATTAATAGAATGTAATAAGAAAATCCAACTATTTTTTATTAAAGTTCATTATTTTTATTGAAAAGTCTAAAATTATATTTTAGGTTCAGAATTTATCTGATTTGGTTAAAAATTCAACTAGTTTGTTGAAAATTTAATTATATTATTAAAAATTCTACTATTTTGTTAAAAAGTAATCTTTTTTGGTCTAAAATTCAACTGCTTTGTTAAACATTCAATTATTTTGTTAAAAATACAACTATTTTGTTGAAAAATTTATTTATTTGGTTGAAGACTTAATCGTTTTGTTGTACATTCGTCTTTTTGGATAGAAAATCCGTTCTTTTGTATTGAAAATTCATGTTTCTGGTATAAATGTCATCTTTCTTGGTTGAAAACTCATATTTTTTGGTTCAAAGTCTGCAATTATATTTTTGGTTCAGAATTAATTTCTTTGGATTAACAATTTCACTATTTTTTTGAACATTTAATTATTTTGTTGAAAATCCAACTATTATGTTGAAAGTTCATCTATTTTGTTGAAAATTTAATTATATTGTTAAAGATTTAACTGTTTTCTTGAAAATTTAACTAATTGTTGAAAATGTAATTATTTTTTTAAGGATCAACTGTTTTGTTGTACATTCGTATTTTGTATTGAAAATTCATCTTTTTTGTTATAAATGTCATCTTTCTTAGTTTAAAATAATTTTTTTTATTGAAAATTCAAATAAATGTTTTCCAAAAAATTTGTCTTTTAGTTTAAAAAGTCAACTATTTGGTTAAAAATGCAATTGTTTATTTTTTATTTTTACTCAACTGTTTCGTGAAACACTCGTCTTTTTGGATAAAAATGAACTTTTTGGTTGAAAATTCCGTTTTTTGGGTTGAAAATACAACAATCTTCTAAAAATGTTGTCTTTTCGTTATAACTGTATTTAGTTAAAGTTTAATATTTTATGTTGGAAAATTCATCTTTGTAGGTTTAGAGTTTAATTATGTAGTTAAAAATTTAAATATTTTGTAGAAAATTTATTTTATTTTTTGCAAATTGAATTATTTTGTTGAAAGTTTAACTATTTCGCTAAAAAGTCATCTATCTTGGTCGAAAACTAAACTTTTTTGATAGAAAATTCGTCCTTTTAAATTGAAAATTCATCTTTCTTGGTTGAAAATTCATACTTGTAGGTTGAAAATTCAACTATTTGGTTAAAAATTTTACTATTTTGTTCGAAATTCAATTACTTTGTTAAACATTTAATTACTTTGTTAGAAAGTACATTGTTTTGTTGAACATTAGTCTTTTTGGTTTAAAATTGATCTTTTTTGGTAGAAATCTCGTATTTCTTGGTTGAAAATTAACTTTTTTGTTGAACATTTTTCTTGAGGGTTTAAATGTTAACTGTTTTCTAAAACACTTGACTTGTTAGCTTAAAAACTCAATTCTTTTGTGGAAAATTTATCACTTTTAGTAGAAAATTAATCTTCTTTCGTTGAAAATTTAACTATTTTGTTGGAAATGCAATGTATTTCGACTTGAACTATTAGAAATTTGAAGTGTTTCATATTGAATTCAATATTATACCTACATTAATTTTATTTAAAAAAATTGATTTCCCTACAATCCCCCCATTTTCGTCAAAAAAACACTCTTGGAAAAAAGCAATTTTATTCTAGGGTTTGTTTTAAAATCTGCCTTTTGTCTATCTGTCCGTAAAATATTGATTTACTGCACTTAGAAAGTAAAGTTATCAAAAAAATTAAAATTAAAACATTTGATGATGAGAATTTTCGTATTAGATACCTTCAAAATTAAACCGTTTTAAATTGGAGATACTCCAAATTAAACAAAAGATGTATATATTTCAATTTTGTAGGCTTCCAATTTCAAGTTGCACGTTATTAAAAGTTTAACTTAAAAACAGTTAAATTTGGGATAGTTAAGAATTAAATTTTTATTTTTGAATTAAATTGGATATTAAAAAACTAAGAGATTTGCAAATGAAATAATTTTAGAATTAGACATTAAAAATAGAAATTTAAAATTTAAAAACATTCCAGAATGAAAATTTTAAACTAAAAGCTTTTAAGACTGAACATTTTAGAAGAATTTCATATTAAACAAGTTTAAAATACGATATCAACTGAAATGAAAATTTTTTTTGCTAAGAATTTAGAAATCCTCGGTCAACAATGATTATTATGAGTTACTTCTCAGTTTTTTCATTTACCACCTTTCATTTTTCTTGATTTAAATAATTTTCTAAAGTTTAAAAGTACTATTTTCCTAATCAGATAAAAAAAATGTATTGTGTAACAAATCTCATTGAAATATGAAAGTTTGAGAACTTATTTTTATAATTTTTGAGAACTTAACAATTTTAAACTTGATACTGGAAACTTGATAAAATAAAATAAAAAAAAAAGATTTAAAGTAGAACAAGGTTTCGTTCAGGTTAGTTTAATTTAAAAAAAATTTTCAAATAATTTTTTTTTAAATTGTCGCCGTTACTGGATTAATTTACTTTGGCTTATATGCATTTTATCACTTTGTATTTTAAAGTAATTCGAATAAAACCGGCAATGTTTTGAAAAAATTGGCAAAAATAATTTGTTAAAATTCTGTCAGAAATCATGGTACGGTTCTTTTTACCGTTCTCAAAAGTTCGATTCTTCGTCAACCCAAAATAATAGATGTATTCCAAAGTAAAATAATCAATTAAAAACAGCAATTAAAATAAACTAAGGATTTTTCTTGTAAAAGTGGGCTTAAGAGGCCCCTAAATGTCTTGTTAAAATTACATCAAAAATCGGGGGACATTTTGTCACCAAAAGGAATAATTTGTATTTAAAATTCAATGCATATTTAACATTTACTATTTTCAATTGAATATATTTTCCTGAGATTAGTGAAAAGGATAGAAAGAAGCTTGATTTAAATAAGTATAAATCCAGTACTATAAATTTACTTTTACAAATGAAAAACATAATTATTTAATTAACCTGGACAGTTCGTTATTGATAATAAAATCTAGATATAATCTCAAACAATCTAAGTTTGCACTTTACAGTATTTAAAAAAATGCAAATTTTATCTTCTCCGAAGATAACATTATACTTCTGAATAAATCTTAAAAGAAATAATCCAATTTTTTCTAGAATTTTATCTTTTTTCCTATGATTGATATTTTTTTCATAGCTGCTCTAGGGGGGGACCACCCTACAGTAGATGATGATCCTACAGTAGATAATCTTTCATTAAAAATACTAATGGATGATAAATAATTAATTTAACGTAATTAATAGTTAAGACACGAAGCGCGTTAATCTATTGAAATTATAATTTATTATTTTACTTATATTTGTGCTTATAATTAAGGATTATTTACTGTAGGATCATTATTTGCTGTAGGGTGGTCTCCCCTATATATAATCTTAAACACTACCCCTAATGATAAATTAATCAATTTAACATTGTCTTTGTTAAAGACCTTAAGAACGAAATTTGCAGCGAATTAACTTTCGAGGCAAAGAAAGCAGGAATTCCACCAAAATTCTAAAGAATGAATTACCTGATGATATTTTCATATTCTTTGTCTCGTCCTTTGGAATCCCGCCAGCGTCTGTACATCACCGATGCATCGACATTGGCAGGGCTGTATGTATTTGGCTCATTCAAGAGCGAGATAACAGAGAGCAGGATTGTCCTGAAAAAAAAAAACAAGAAATAAAAATAGCAATATTTCTTCTATCGAGGGCAAAAATTGTAACTTAAAATCTTTTTACATAATTTCTGTATTTATACCTAACATTCTGAGTAGGGTTCCACCTTTCGCATGGAAGCTCACCGCTTTGTGGATCATCTACTGGTGGATGTAAAATCGATATGCAAAGGTCGCCATTCTGAAACAAAAAGAAATTCAATTCTTTAAAATCTGTTCGTCTATTTCTCAAATTAAAATTAATTTTAACCAATCAGATTCAGCGTGTCTACTCAAATCCTGGAAACAAATTCCCTAACAATTCCAGGTTTTTTTCAGGTATCTCAAAATTTTTTGAGGTATAATTTTTCATGGTACGGAGCCATTCAAGCATTTTGCATTTTTTTAAAAATCGACTCGGAATGCGAGTTTATTACCAAATAATGTTTTTTTCATTCCCTAATTATATCTGAACGTGTAAAAATAATACTATTATATAGTAAAATACAATAATTATTTTTTTCATTTGTGAAAGTAACTTTATTAAAGGATACGTAATTCATTAATGGTACAAGTTTCTACGGATTTAATTAATATGTTTAATTTAGAAAGCTTTGGGCAATTATATAATAAGCTATTCTTGAATATATTATTATAATCGATTAATTCAATAAATAAATAATACAAAAAACATTATTTTTTTATTTTATCTTCAGATATACTTAAAATTCCGTATATATTTAACATATTAGGATTCGGAACTAAGAATATTTTTCACGAAAATAGGGAAATATTTTCTTTCAAGTTAAATTATGCGAGTACTATATTTAATTTAATTTAAAACGCTTTAAATTCCGAACACTTCAAGTAAACATACTGCATTTTCAACAAGACAGATGCATTTTAAGCAAATAGTTGAATTTTGAACCAAAAAGATGAATTTTCAACAAGAAACAGGAAATTTCAACCATATAGTTTAATTTTCAACTAAAAAAGATAAATTTTCTAATAAATAGTTGAATTTCTAACTAAAAAGATAAATTTTTAACAAAGATAGAATATTTAAATTTTCAGGTTAAACAATTAATTTTCAATCAAAGAGATAAACTGTCAACTAAAATTATAGTATATTCAACTGGGTTAGTTAAATTTCCAGTCGAAAAATTAATTTACAAAAAAAAAAGAATTTTTATCATAATAGTTTAATTTTCCACGGGAATAGTTAAATTTTCAGTTAAAAACATTAATTCTCAACAACAACAAAACACGAAGTCACAACAAAATAGTTAAGTTTCCAACCAGAGATGAATTTCAAATTAAAATGATTAATCTTCAGTAAAAAAAAAATAATTTTCAACAAATGAGTTTATCTTTCAGCCAAATAATTAACTTTTTAATCAAAGTGAAGAATTTGCAAATAAAATGATGATATTTCACCTGGAATACTTTAATTTTAAACGAAAGAGATTAATTTTCAACTAAAATGATTATCTTTTTAACTGGAATAGTTGAATTTTCAAACAAAAAGATAAATTTGAACCAAGAAGATCACTTTTCCACCAAAAAAAGACAAATTTTCAACAAAATACATGAATATTCAACTAAACAAGATCAATTTTCAACCAAAAATTAAATAGTTAACATTTTCTGTTAAAAAAATTAATGTTCAATTAAAGAAACTAATTTTCAACTGAAATGATGGAATAATCAACTGGATTATTTAAATTTTCAGTTAAATAAATTAATTACCAAACAATAACAAAAACCCCATTTTAAACAAAATTGTTCAAGTTTTGACTGCAACAGTTAAATTTTCAGTTAAAAATATTCATTTTCAACAACAACAAAACGAATTTACAACAAAATAGTTAAATTTTCAACCAAATAAGAGATGAATTTTTAATCAAAATGATGAATCTTAAAAAAAAAGAATGTTTAACAAAAGAGTTTAAATTTCAACCAAGTAGTTGAATTTTCATCCAAAAAATTTGAATTCTTAACGAAAAATGTAACAGCTGATATTTAAAAGAAGAAAGATTGTAATTTAAAAGAAAAAACTCTTGAGTTCAACCAGAAATAGAATAGTTAAATTTTCAGTTAAAAAATTAATTTCCAACCAACAAAAAAACTTTCAACAAAACAGTTCAATCCAGTCATGATGAAGCTACTTCAACAAACGAAAAAAAAACATTGTTATTTAATTTCATATTATATTTTAAAACCAATTTAAACACGCTCACGAAAAAATTCCCTGGCTTTAAAAAGAATCCCTGACATTTACAGGTTTTTCCAGATATACAAAAATTCGCTCAAAATTCCACGTTTTCCAGGAGAGTAGACACCCAGTTATTGCAGGGAAATTTTTAAATTAGGGTTTAAATAAAATCAGAATTTTCTCGAATAAAACTCAAACAATCTTCTCTTTGTGTTTTCCTTCGCAATAATCTTTCCCATCATTTGCATACAAGGTATGCACATAAACTCATGAATAGCTTTTTTTTTCTAAAAAGACTGATGTATTACTCCTAGAAACATTAATCATGAAAACCTCAAGCCCACTTCAACAATGCACACCAGACTCTATTTAATAAATTCTAAATCACAAAATTATGAGTCATTCAATTAAATCCTTTAATTTTTCAATCGAGAGACAAACACATCAAATCCAAATTTAAGTTCGAGTGGTAAAATGTGAAGAAACGAACAGGAAATCGAATTTCTTTGTGATATAAAGATAAAGGAAACTTGGTGAGTAAAACCAAAGAGTCAGCATTTTGTACGTGCGATGAATGTAAACTTTCAAGGAACTTTGGCAGAGTTTTTCAAGTCAATTTTGCATCTTTTTCTTATTTATCGATTATGCTAATTGATAGGGAATTTCACATAGGACTTTCTCACATTATCATCATCATTCAATTCTCTATTTTTGAGAATACAAAATTTAAAAAAAATCAAGATTTGACTTCTTTTGGACATGAAACTTCCGTGCATTGTAAAATTGCGGAAACAATGACAAAAACACTCGACCATAAAGAAGTTTATGGTCATTTCCGGGTTGTTGCTAGCTATATTCGTAAGTTGAGGCGAGGACGTGGTTTGTAAATCTTGTGAACAGCTACAGAACATGGATTCAAGCAGTAAGTAGGGCAAGTCAGCTCGAGGCCTCTGTACAACTCAAATCTTGTAATAAGCAACACCGAAGGCAACATCCTCGAATAAACGTCTCTGCTTGACACGACTACGCTACTGAGCCTACACACTGCAGCTTTTCTATTTCTCAACTCCGAAAAGAGGTCAAAAAATTATTTGATAAAATTATTCTCAAACATTTTCACAGAATATTTACAGGATGAAGGGAAAACTTCAATTTAAAAATTCGCTGGCCTATTCAGAGACCACCATTTGAATCTTGTAACACTTTTAAGCTAGAATAAAAATAATATAAAATAATTAACTTTTCAACCTAGAAACATGAATGTTCAAGCCAAAGGTTGAGTTCTCAAATAAAAATATTAAACTTTAACTAAAAACGGTTGCCTTTCAACCAAATAATTGCATTTTTTAGAAGACACTTGAATTAAAAAAAAAAGATGAATTTTCAACCCAAAAGGACGAATTTTCAACAAAACAGTGGAATTTTCGACCAAAAAAGATAACCTTCAAACGAAATACTTAAATTTTAAACAAAATAATTCAATTTACAACAAAATAGTTGAATTTTCAAAAAAAATTACATCTTTAACAAAATAATTAAAGTTTTAACCAAATAGTTGAATTTTTAACAAATTTTCAAACAAAAAAGATTTAACTTCAACCAAAAACCGTTGCATCGTTAACAAAATACTTGAATTTTCAAAACTCAACAAATTAATTTTTATTCAAACAGTTGCATTTTCAACCAAATAATTGCATTTTTTAGAAGGCACTTGAATTTTCGACAAAGAAGATGAATTTTCAATCCAAAAGTGCGAATTTACTATCCAAATTGACGAATGTTCAACTAAAATTATGAATTCTCCAACCAAAAAGACAAATTTTCAACAAATAAACGTTTTTCCAGTAAAGAAAGAATATGAATCTTCAATGAAAACAATGAATTTTTTAACAAAGTAATTCTATTTTTAACCAAGCAGTGGAATTTTCCACCATAAAGATGCGTTTTCAACCACGAAGATTATTTTTCTACAAAAAAAAAAACAAATTTCAACCAAAGAGATGAATTTTCAACTAAAATTATGAACAGAAAAATGATTTTTTTTAACAAAGTGGTTCAACCTTCAACCAAACAGTTGCATTTTTATCTAAACAAGATAAAATTACTACTAAATCACATGCATTTTTCAACCAAAACGATTTTTTTTTAATAGTTGAATTTTCAACACCAAAATATGAAAAAGTTCATTTTCTACCAAAATAGTTGAGTTTCAAATCCAAACAGACGAATTTTCAACAAAACTGTTGAATTTTCGACCTGAAAGGATGACCTTTTAACAAAATTGTTGATTTTTCAACCAAATAATAAAATTTTTAACTAAAAATATAATCGTCATGAGGAAGCAACTGCAAAAACGGGAAATAGAAATACAAGGAAAATAAATTACTCACAAGAATATTATATCAGTGTAGCCGCGAAACTTTATTTTCGAAATTCCCTAATTTTTCATTTTCCCTGTCCATTAATATTCAAAGACCAAAATATTAATCATGTAGCACTTTTAACATAGAATCTTTTATAAACGCAATCAAACATTTGCAAATTAAAATTTTAAAATAATTAAACATGTATTATCCTTCGCAGTTATTTAAAATGCCACTTATAGAAATGTTAAATTACATCTCCTAAAATTTTTAGTATACAAATAAAATCGCTACAAATTATTTAAAAAAATTAATATATTGTTATTCGATTTTTCAATCGATTTTCAATAACTATTTATTCTTTTAAAAAATTGTCAAATAGAAAAACTTATTTTTGTATTAGAAAAATCCTAAATTTTTGTTTTAAAAATAAGCTAGAAAATAAAAGAAGTTGATGAAACAAAATATGAGAAAATTACTTATACAAATAAGCACGATTTAAACCGGATTTAAAATCTTTAAGTCCCACAATTATTATTCAATATTTTACATCATTTTGAGCAAAAGTTTGGATTAATTATTACCTTTTGAAATTTCCGAAAATTCTTCCCTAACTTTCGCTTATTTCCCTTAATCTAGAATGTTCTCAAACATAAATCTTCATCTATTTAAAAATTCTCTAAAAAAAACTAATTAGAACATTAATCACAAAACTACGTTAAATTGGCAGTAAAAAAACTTGTTATTAACTCACATCAGTTACCTGAGAAATAAATGAACATATTGAAGCTCGAGGGATAAAAATTTAATTTTTTAGAAAAGAGTCAATGATATTTGCACAAAAGACGTTTCATCATCAGCCATCAGGGAGCTTTTCTGACACTTTTCCAATGGTAAAAAACTTTTAAAAATTATACTCTATTTTTATTATCAAATACTAGGGTAGCAACAAGACAATTTTCTGATTTGATTGATTACAAAAAGGCTGTGTGTCTAGTCGTACCGAAAAATTGAGGGAGTTGAAAAAGGGTATGGACTAGTCGTTCCGAAAAGCCAAGCTTATGAAAAATATTGGACTAGTCATCCCGAATTTCGGACGACGAGACACTTTGTTATAAAAAATACTTAAATATTAAATTATTTATTGAATGGACAAAAAAAACAAGCGAGTGGTTCGTTCAGCCCTTCAATGTCTAAAATATAAAAAAAATCCCGACTCGAAAGGGCACCCTAACCTGGGCGATGGTGCTTTGTTGAGATTGGTCGATGAGCTACCCAACCAAACCTTTGTATGTGTATTGGGGATGTGTAAAGGCTAAAGGGGAGCTCCCGACTCCCGTTGATCGTCCTCGTCGAGGCTAGCCTGCCTGAGAGGTCGTCGCCTCTGAAGCAGACAGCGTACAGTCTCGTGTTATTCACCCACCTAGGTTGAAACTAAAGGGCCATTTCAATCAGGGAATACCTTCCAATCATGAGTTCAAAAATCCATTCATTTAACCATAAATAACTAAAAAACAAACACGATATTTTTTAGTCAAACACAATTTTTAAATTAGAATATAAAATTAATTATAATACAAAATTTTCTATTTCATAGTATCTATTATCTAAGAAATAAAAGAAAAGCAAGGACAACATTTTGGATAATTCATAAAAATTGATACCTTAACTTCAGAGTTAATATGTATAACTAGCAGTAAGAATTTTTATTTACTGATATTAAAAACATAAATAATTTAAAAAGCTATAATAACAAAATTTTAAATATTCGGTGTTTAAAATTTTATTGCAACGGTTTAAACTAGGTCTTTTCCCAGACATATTCCTCCCATATTTCCAGGGTATTCAAATTAAAAAATTAAAACTTTCAAACCTAAACATTTTTTAAATTTAAGTATTAAATACTTAACTACAAAATCAAATCGTCAAAACTCTTATAAACTTAAAATATTAAAAATTACAATTTTTTAATTCATAAATTATTCGAACTATTAATAATGTAAAATTAAAAAGCCCTTTAATTTATGGGGCATTATTTCTCAACTACCACTTGTTTTGGTGATTTCTAACTCCGTTAATATGTAGTATAAATTTTTAAGTTTTTGGTCGAAAAACCTTTCAAATCACTTTAAATGTCATCCATTTAATAACACATAAAATGATTCAATTTTCAATGAGTTCTATTTGAAATTATTTCGAGTTTGATAAGTTACATTTTTCATTTTCAACCTTTTTCTAAATCGAAAGAGGGAAATTGTTTATTTTAAACATTTTTATTCAATTGGAAGAGAGGACATTTTAATATTTAATATGTTCGAAGTGTCTAGGCACATCGAAAATATTTGTCCTACGCTTACCGAATTTCGATGAACGTAGCCGCCCTTTTTCAGTTCCCCTGTGCTCACTGAAAATCTTGGTTCTACGCTCACAGAATTTCGGTGAACCTAAAACACGGCGTAATTTGTTTCTGAATTGGAAGAGGGAATCTTTTGTTTTCAATTTATTTCTGAATTTGAATAAGGACATCTTGTATTTTTAACATTGTTATTGAGTTGGAAGAATGTAAATTTTGGCTTCTAATTTTTTTCTGAATTAGATTTCAACATTTTTATTAAGTTGGAAAAGAGGAAATTTTGGGTTTATAATTGTTTTTTGAATGGGAAGAGGGACTTTTTTTACTTTCAAAATTGATAGTGAGTTGAATAGGTTCAAATTTTGTATGTTTAAAAATTGTATAACTTTAAATGAGTAGCCTACAACATTGTGCAATTTGAAATTAGAAATGTCCAAAATTGAATAAGTTCAAATATATTGCCCTGAAAAATGTAATAATTATAAATAAGCATTAAAAGCTGTGCATTTTACATTATTTTTACCTTTTCAACAATACTAACATAAAAAATGTATACATTTTGAAACGTGTCACGTTAATGACTGAGCATTTAAAAATTAAGAAACTTAAAAACAAATATTTTCAAATTTAAGCTTTTGTAGATAAAAATTGGAATTATAACAAATTTTTAAACATGATAAAAATTATTATCGGGTATCTATTATATCATGAAATATCAAGTGACATTCAAAGTGATTGGATAGATTTTTCTGAACTAAAAAATGAGATTTCTACATAAAAAAAATCAGTGTCATTTTTAGCGTTTAAATTTAAAGAATTTGAAATTGTAAACCTTTGAAGTTCAATAATTCTAAAAATGTTGGAAATTATATGATTTTAAATTAGAAGTTTTAAAAATGAATGATTAAAACTTACAGCGTTAAGAATTAAACAATTCCAACCATCGTTTAAAAATTGAAGGTTACAAATAATTAACTTTCAAATTGTACAATATATGTATATACCATCAAACCGTTGCATTTTTGTTTTAAAAAAATACCAATTTCCAAGGAAAAACACTAACATGACCTACAGTTGTTCAAAATTGTACAAGGAGATGATCAGAGTTGAGTATTTTTTAAATCTCATAAATTCCCTATAGAGGGTACATTGGATGACTATTAATTTGCCAATGTTTATTTATTAAGTTCTCATGTAAAATTAGGTAAATATAACATTTTTAAACTTGTTTTTATTTAAAAAATTGGTTTTTTTTTAATTTCAACAGCTCGAAATGGAATTTTTCAATTTTCTTCATTTTTCAACAGTTTAATTTTCAAAAGTTAAATTTTAAACTGTTGAAAACTGAAGACGGTTGAATTTACAACAGATGAAATTAAATATACAATTTTCTTCATTTTGCAACTACTGAAAATTGAATTTTTTCCGACGAAAAATCCTAACACAATCCAACATTGTTCAAAGATTCTAAATCTTTTTCAAATTATAATGATATTTGTTTGAAAATACGAATTTTCGATATAAAACCAGTTGTTGTTCGCAATCAAATGATTTTTGTTTAAAATAATCGATTACCGGTAAAAAGAAGCCCTAAGAAAACCGAAAAACGTGAATTGTTGACGAATTTTTAATCTTTGAATCTTGAAAATACGAATTTCCAGCGAAGAGCACCAATATAAAACATGTGTAATATTTTCTCAATTCGCATAAGGTTTCCTAGGATTCTTTTTAGCAAAAGAGATTATTTTTAGATTTAACTTTTAACATTTCAAATTTAAGATATAAGATACCTTCAAGTAATAAAAAGCCAATCAGTTTTCAAAAAACAATGACTGTGAGATTTTCTAGGTATACCGGTAAACCACTTTTTTGCAGCCAGGATTAAAAACCAGTTAATCAATAAGAATTAAAATGTTATTCATCACTGGATTTTAAATTACGATACACACAATCAGCACATTGTTTGTTTACATCAATCAAAATTTGGTGGAATGAAAACATTTTTTTCTGGATGTGAGAATCTAAAAAAGCAAAATTATTCTGAGGCATGAAATTTGTACATTTCAAAGCAAAAAGAGCAACTCTATTGTTCGCGGTTCCGTGAACTTAGGATATTTTGTCGTGGGATGAACTTCCTGTTCGGCAACGTAAGAAGATTCTCCGTTAGAATCATCAGATGAGTCACTGACACTTGAAAAGACTACTCAACCTAAGATTTTTGAAATTAAACCAATTTTATTCAATCTAGAGTCTTCAAGATAAGTAAATAAATATTCAAAAGCTTTTCTGATTTAATGAAAAAATAATAACTTTAGCTTTCAACTTGTAAAATAGGAATAAAACAAGTTCAAAAAAGGTTAAGATTAAGAGTATCAATCAATCAGGTTTAATAAATCTTCTTTTTAAAGAGCTTCTATCGATTAAAAAAAAAACTAGACCGAAAAATTAATTGAAAATTCTATTTAACGGACTCGCCTCTGGAGGATCACTGAACCTTGAATCCAGATGGCTGTAGACTGAATAAAATTTAATGAAAAAGTAACACCCACTCGATAAAAAAAGCAAATACAAACCACCAATACAATCGCTGATCTCAAAAGCAAATTGAAAACATGTCGAATTTAGAATCGATTTAACTTCTATAATACTATAATTCAAAAACATACAAGAAAAATTTATATAAGAAGTTTGATATTTGTTTGCAAATTCCAAATTTTAGTTTATTTTGTTCCGAAATTGCAAAGTCAATTCAGATTTCTTTGTCTTAGAATGTAGATTTTATCAATAGGGAACAACTGTTTTGAAAGAGGCGAAGAACGAATAAATGTTTCCGCTTATCGAGACTGGTGAAACTGAAGATGGTCGAGACTAAATACGCTGCAAGTCAGAAATTCAGAACCCAAGCCTCTCTTAAATATAGTCTGGTTGAAACCTCCAAACCCTTAAAATATAATTATCCTCGGTAAGAGCTTTGGTCCCATGAGAAAATTGCATTTCGATGTTGCGAAAATCGATCTAGCCATAATCACCAGCTTATCCCTCGTAGATTTAAAAGATACTTTATAGGTATACATTACATTATACAACCATCGGCTTGTGGCTGCTCTGGATGTTAATTAATTAATGTGGAGGAAACATCATCCGAGAGCAAATAATTCTGAGGTTTTAACACGAATAATTAACCCTTTATTACGTATTTTTTGAAAGAACCAGATGAACATTTTAAAGATTTACTTTAGCAACGTTGTTTTTTTTTCAATTCTGAAACAATATTATTCTTTTGAAACTACACAAAAATGGATTTAGTAAAAGGATAAAATAAAAAATTAACTTGTTTCACCCTACAATCCTGTTTGTATTAGAAATTTCTTTACGTTCAATTTTTTGATATTTTTGATATTTGAATAACTATTACTATCTTTTTTGGAACCTAGAATATTATTTTGTATTTATTTTTATTTTACTTATGAATTATAAAACTTCACTGTTATCGACCTAAGTTTTTGCGCTCTGTTTCGTGTAACATTTTACACATGCAATAACGATTGATAATGATGTCATGAACTAAATGTTAATCGCTCCCTGCAGCTGGAAATTCGATTTCATATCTTAACAACAAGAATAATTCATTTACTACTCCCATGCAGAAAAAATATTTCTGCAGCAAAATATTCTATTCGTGATCGGCTCTTAAACAATGGTTCGAAAAAAGTTACAAAAAGATTCATAGGTATGAATGATAATTTCAATTATTCACCCAATAAACGATTTTAATTATGAAGATTTTTGTGTACAAAACGATAATTTAAAAAGAAAATTAGGACAAATCACTTGAAAGTTTTAAGTCATATTTGATCTTTACTCGTGTTTTTATTATTATTAGTATATAGCTAATTTGCATTTGATTTTTTAGACTGTCTTCTCTATGAGAGAAAAAGTAAGCATTTTTATTCAGTCTTTTTATCTGCATATCAGGAAATATCAGCAAATAAAACAATATGCGAAGAGGAAGTAGATTCTGAAAGAAAAATAAATAACGCAGTTCGACAAAGTCAGATGATGAAGGCTAAGTTAGCCATAGAGAAAAAAAGATCACTCAGATAATTACGAAATCAATTGGACTTCACCTAGAGACTCCAATTAATTTCTGCTTAGAAATGAAGCTCAATTCTTCTTAAATTTTGTTTTCTAAACTGCTAAACTTCCACATTAAAATTATTCAACTTTGCAACCTACAATTTAATTATCAGATTTTATCCTTTATTTTTATATTTTCTAAGTATTATGAAGATTAGATAAGATGAAGCTCCAGCAAAACTTTTCAGGTAATTCTAATTCATTAATTATTTCTAGAGATATTTTAGTTTTTATGCTCAAAATTCGATTTTTTGAGCAGCTCAGTCGACCTGTAGCCTACAATATTCAACCGATTTGTCTACAAATTTAATGATAAATTGAATAGAAGATAACCTTACAATTTAGCAGTACAATCAACATAGTTGATAAAATCAAAGTTTGCCAAGTAATTCTAAAATATATTTTAAAATTATGTTAAATTGATAAAAATACAGAAATTGATAAAAATACAGAAATTTTGAGAACGTGTTAAAAGGAGAAAAAATAAAAACTTGGCGAGATATTTATTATTTAAAAAAATATAAAATCTCGCCAAGATTTCCTTTGTTACCTTAATATTTTTTTTCCAAAGTTTCTGTAATCTTTTCAACTTAATAAATTAAAAAATGTATATATCTTTCAGAAATACTTGGTAAACTTTGATTTCACAAACTGTGTGGATTGTACTGATAACTTTTTACTTAGCGGAATTGTTTGCACCGTAGATGTTCTTGGTGAGACACATATATATCTTGAATTTATATCTTATATTTGTTAAACTTTAATAAGTTCCAATTTCGAATTGAGCAATATTAAATAAATAAATCCCAAATTGTTACTTTTGAAATCTTTAAATTTAACATTGTGCAGACTTTGAGATTCAAATGTTTTACATTTAACACCTTGGAATTTCCGAGACGTGAAAAGTTAATTTTTACTTTAATTAGAAACACTCTACTAAAATTCAAAGGGAAACAAAAAAATCACAAAATTTTTCCCTCTAAAATTTAAATCTAATTTACATTGTGAGTTTTCTAGCAGCCACTTACCCTCCCATACTAATTTTATTGTTAGTTGTAGCTACAAAAAATAGAAGAGAAAAAATCACATAACCCTCACAAACCACGAAGTTGAAACCAGTTTTCGCGTTCCTGATTCTTCTCAGTTCTCATCTTGGCAGCGCGACCTCCAAAAGCAAATAAAACAGTAGAGCACTCCGAGACAAATAATTTCAAGAAATTGCAATGAGATTCGCAAAAAAAACCGCAGCCACTTTGGCTTATCTGTCGCTTCTGTTTTTCCAATGTGAAACCGGTCGAACCTGAAAACAGGAGATCAACTCAAGGTTTCCATTTTCTTTTCAATCCTTGCATAATTCGAGAGGGCATTAGCACATTAACTTCAATAAAATTGCAGTAATTAAGTTATTCTCTTGCCTTTTTACTCCTTTTTAATCCAGTTTTGCTAAATTCTAGAATCTTTGTAGAGAACGTGATAATAATTAAATAGAAGTTGGCAACTGATACAGACGCGTGGTTTTCTAAGATTCATTCGAAACGTAATTTCTGAGAAAACAGACATACACAAGGTTCAATAGGCAAATTTTAAGGAAAGAGCTTAAAATTAAACAAATTTAAGTTGCAATCGTAGAAAATTTCAAAATTATAAAAATTGTCTGCGGACAAAAATCAGGGTGGAAACTCAAACTTCAAAAAATTCCAGGCTATTTCCCAGGTTTTCTTTTCAAAAATTAAATTTTTCCCGGTGGACTTTTAATCGTTTATTTGAGTAAATATTCTACTTTATTATAAAATTTTTGAAAGAATTAAACACACAACCCAAAATGCTCTCAAAGCAGGGGAAATAGGGTGATTTTTCAATAAAATGGGGGAAAAATAAGGGGAATGAATTTCTTTCAAAAACATTAATGTATGTATCATATTCCTAAGATTTCAAGTCGAAATATATTGCATTTTCAACAAAATAGTGGAATTTTCAACAAAAAATTTAATTTTTAAGCGACAAAGATGAATTCAATTTTTACCCAAAAAAGATTTTTCATAAAAATAGTAGAATTTTTAACAAAAAGAGAGGAATTCCAGAACAAAAATATAATAGTAGACTTTTCAATGAATAAAATTATCTTTCAACAATAAAAGAAGAATTTTCAACTGAAAAATATAACTTTTCTACCAAAAGATGAATTTTCAAGCCAAAAGGACTGATTTTCTATAAAAAAAAGGTTCAACAC
The DNA here is from genome assembly GCA_011634705.1 of Andricus grossulariae. NCBI lineage: Eukaryota > Metazoa > Arthropoda > Insecta > Hymenoptera > Cynipidae > Andricus > Andricus grossulariae. The sequence continues at coordinate 31,738 of JAABKJ010000082.1, read as the reverse complement.
AACCGTTGAGTTTTCGACCAGAATTACTACTTTTTAACAAAGTAGTTGAATTTTCACGAAAATAATGAAATTTTTCACCAAATAGTAGAATGTTTAACCAAAAGAGATGAATTCTGTACCAAAAACAATACAGTAGATTTTTAAATAAAAGAAAAATTAACTTTCAGTCATAGAAGATGAATTTTGAATTCAAGAGGACGAATTGTCTATAAAAAAACGAATGTTCAATAGAACAGTTGAATTTTCTACCAAAAAAGAGGACTTTTTAGCAAAACAGTTGAATTTTCAACAAAGCAAGACGATATTTATCGCAAAAGGAAAAAAATCTCAAAAATTCTCTGCCTTTGCAGGCTATTTCCCGGGATTTTGATTTCTTCTTCATTTTTAAACCATACAATTTAAAACGATTCAATTTGGTCTTACTTCTTTTACAAATTCGTCAATTTGAAATGCTTTTAATGTTTAATTGACCAAGCCTTGAAAATTGCATTGTTGAGTTTGGAAATGAACCTTCTAAAATTAAGAGTCTTGAAAATAACTTTTGTTACAAAATTTTTCATAATTCCCGGGCTTTATTTCTTGACACTTGAGTGTCAATTTCTTGTAATCACAGTAAAAATCGCTTTTTAAGACTTAAGTTTATATTTTACATCTACATTTTATAATCTTTTTGGCTGCGAAATGCAGTTTCAGTCCCCTGAGCCATTACTTCAAAATTTTTCCGAGAGGAAGCACACCTGGCTTAAGGATCATTCGAGTTTAACATTAACGGGACTCTGCTTTGTGATTTGCCCCTTGCGTGTGAAAAAAGATCCGGTAGTTTTACTCATGTAAGGTTTCTGAAAATTATTTCCTTTCCATTCATTTCAATTTTAAATTGTGGCTTCATATTTTATTATTGGTTTAAACCTTTTTTATAATTTAAGGTTGATCTTTTTAGATAAAAATCTTCACTTGGAACAATTTATAGTTCATGATTTTAAAAAGGAAAGTTTTTTACAATTATCCATTTATTCTAAACTGAATCTTTTTCAGAATTCAAAAAAATTTTGACTGATTTATGCAAAAAATTTCTGAGTGTATCATGATTCCAAATCCGAAACGGGATTTTAATTCCCCGATCAAATTCGATGCTTTACCTGACTAAATAGTATATTTACAGCTATTATTAAAAAGAACCTTATTATTTTTGATTAAACATTAAAAGCCATTGAAATTGACGTTTAAAATTAGATGAAGATTCGCAAATAATTTATTATTAAACAGTAGTTTCAAAAATTTTTTATCCATGGAAGAAAAACGAATATCTAAACAAAATCACCTCCCCGCACTGGGATTCGAACCCACGACAGCGCAAATAATTTTCACCACTCACCTCATACACATTAGGATGCCAGACTTTCGTCTTGAAGCGAATGCTCGGTGGACTGTAGGGATAATCTGGTGGAAACTTCATATGTGCCTGTAATCAAAAAAATAATACGTTTTTAATTTTTCATTCTACACCTTTTTAATCCTAGATTGTAATTTGATTATTTCTAATGCATAGAAACAAACTATTTGGCTTTGAAATTACAGATTGAGATCTTTTCAATTCCTAATGGAAGAGACGGATATTGCCGAAATGAATGATAACTTCCGCATAGGATTCTCGTTCTTTCTTCTTGATTGTCGGAGAGCTCTCGATTTGGGCAAACTGCCCGCTCAAAGAAAATTTCGTTTTCGACATTACAGCGAGTACAGACTTCAGTGAAGCTTCGCCAACGGGACGCTATATTGATCGCGACCTGGTCATGGCCCAAATATCCCACCCATCCTCTGGGATCCCCCTTAGAGTTAACCTACTTTTTCGTTTCCAGTAGTTCGAATCTTACTACTGATATTTTTATCCTATTTCTCATTCCCTTTTCAACACGTGTCCCTTGTTTATATCTATCGCTAGCTTTCTATTTATTCTGCAATTGCAAAGAAACTTAAATTTAAAAAGGTCACCATTCTGTAAGATTAGGAGCCTCTTTTTTCACCGTGGACATAAACTTAAGTCTCAATTACAGGGTGGCCGAAAAACTTCACTTTCAAAATTCCCTGACTTTTTCCCCCCTGACTAATTTTTTGTTTTCCCTGATCATCAATATTCTAAGACCAGCATTTTAATCTTGTAACATTTTTAACCTAAAATCTTTTATAAACGGAATTATAAAAATTCAGATGAACATTTTAAATTTATTAATTTCAAACAAAAAAGATTAAACTTCAAAAAACAAAAGTTGCATTTTCAACCCTGTAAAAAAATATATTTCAGGGCTGACTTCAGGTATTAAAATACGACTAAAAAAGAACAATCTCGAGTGTACTAAAATGAGACCACTGGTGGGAACCCAGATTCATTTGCTTTACATTTAAAATAACAGCATAAAGTTATCCTATTCAAAAACAGGATATGCAAAATATGATACCGTAAAAAGAAGATATCTCTAGTTTTTACAGTGAACGAAAAAATTGAATCTCTTAGAAGACAGTTGGATTTTCTGTAAAAAAAAATGTTTAATCCAAAAGGGCGAATTATCTGTTTAAATAGACTAATGTCCAACAAAACAGTTGAATTTTCGACCAAGAAACATGACTTTAACAAAATACATGCATTTCCTACCAAATAATTTAATTTGAAACAAACTAGTTCAATTTTTAACCAAATACGTGATTTCTTTACTTAAAAATATGAATTTTCAACTAAATAGTCGAATTATAAAACAAAAATTCTGCGCACCACGCGGGCACATTCTCATCGCGCCCTATACGCGCGGCGCGCAACTGTTGGTTCTCCCACTTCGCGCTCGGTCTCTGCACTTCCCCCATATTTGTGCACAGACCTTTTAAAGTGTCGTTTGTCCAGAAATTTAAGTCTTTTTTAAAATTTTATTTTCTAAAATTAAAACTTAAACTACGCATCCTATCAAAAAGTGACCAATAAAAAATGTGTTGATATTTTTTGTATGCATAATATTTATTTCTTCATCTTTTTTCATATCTTGCATAGTTTGACCGCAAAATGGAATTGTTGATTTTTCATTATTTTTTTGTGCGATCAAAATTTGAATTTTCGAATTTTCAAAAAATTCAAAAAGTTGTTATCGCAATATTCTAGGGTGTACTACTAATAATAACTACTACTAATAACCGTACATAGAATGTTCAAATCTTGAAAAAAGTGGTCTCAAAAATTTTCAAAATGTCTTCACTTTTTGAACTGTTATCCAAAATAGCTGGCTAACGTACTTGACCTTCAATTTGGGACACTAAAAGAGTATACTAAAAGCCAATCCAATCTGTTAATTATTTCGAAAGTTATCGTCCTAAAAAAACTAAAAATCTAGAGAAACATTCGTAACAATCTGTTTTTAGGATTCAGAGGGCCTCAAAACGTGGACATTTGACAAAAACGGGGAGGGGGGGGGTCAAATTTTACACAAATCTAATACCCTCTCATTATAGGATGAGAATGTAAAAAGATTTAACTTCAACCAAAGATGAATTTTCAACAACAAAATTAATTTTTAGCCAAAGAGTGGCATTTACAACCAAAAATAGTTGAAATTTAAAGCAAAAGAGACGATATTTCAACAAAACAGTTCAATGTTTAACCAAATAGTTGAATTTTCAAGCAAAGAGTTAAATTTTTAACAAAACAATAAAATTTTAACCAAATATTTGAATGTTCAACCAACAAAGAGGAATTCTAAACAAAAAATGTAATAGTTGCATTTTTAACAAACAAAAAATGAAATTTCCACCAAAAGAGATGAATTTTGAAACCAAAAAGACGAATTTTCAGCAACTAAAAAAATTTTTTTTACAAATACAGATTTTTCAGTCAAGAAAGGAAAAAATTTCATCCAGATTGTTGAATTTTCAAGCCAACAGACGAATTATCAGTAAAGAATTTGAATCTTCAACCCGAACATATAAAATATTCCACAAAAAAGGTTATTTGCAACCAAACAGTTGCATTTTTAACCAAACAAATAGGAAATTTCAAACCAAGAAGATTCGTTTACTACCAAAAAGACGAATTATCAATTAAAAAAGATCAATTTTCAACAAAAAATGGAAAAGTAACATTTTCAACTTGAAAAAATAATTTTAAACTAAAGGAAAAACGAACTTTCAACAAAATAGTTACATTTTATTAATATTACGACCAAAATTATGAATCTTCAAAAAAAAAAGATTGATTAACAAATAAGTTCAACCTTCAAGCAAGTAGTTCGATTTTCAACCAAAAAGATAAATTTTTAACAAAAAAAGAGGAAATTTTAAACCAACAAGGTTCGTTTTCTACCAAAAAGACGAATTTTCAACTAAAAAAAGTTCATTTTAAACCAAAAAAGGAAAGTAACATTTTCAGTTTAAAAAAAAGTAATTTTAAACTAAAAGAAAAACGAGTTTTCAAGAAAACAGTCAAATTTTCAAACAAAGAGATGAACATTCGACCAAAAAAATTAATTCTTGACAAAGTAGTTCAACTTTAAACTGAGTAGTTGAATTTTTAATTAAACTGACTTTCCATGACCAATAAAATTTCTGGACTTTTCGTGATTTCCAGCTTTTCCTGACTTATGGCCAGCCTGTAATTACTTTAAATTTAAGTGCTTTAAAGTTTGATTTACTTCGAACTTTATAATATTTCAACTCTGCGATTTCTCTTCCAATTTCGAGGCTTTCAAATGTGATTCCTCTCTTAAGTTGATAGCTTTCAAATTTTTAATTTTCAATTGATAAAGTTTCCAAGCTGTCTTTTTCAAATGAAAGCTTTCTACTTAGAAATATTGTTTACGTAATCGAATAACGAACTTTCATATTTTCTATTTTTGAAATTCAAATTTTTGTAACTGAAGCCCATTTCAATTAAAACACCTTGAACCCATGCAATTCTGAGATGAATGTATCCACAAGATGCCAATTAATTTAATCTGATTGCCTTTGACGTGAGACTTGACATTCTATTAGTTTCTCGTGAACTAATTACTAAAATATCGATCACTGAATCCATCTCAGTTGTATTGAACAAATCTCTGAATTTAATTAGGCATCGTAAAACGCTAATTTTGTAAATTTATTATACATCTTCAATAAAATAGATCATTAGGCAAACATTTTAAATAGATGAATAATATTTAAAATAAAACTAGGTTTCGATGACAAAATGCATTACAAAAATAATAAAATCTATTATCTGATACTATTTCAGAAAAATATGACGAAAAACTTCCACCTGCGAATGAATTCAAGTTACCGTTACTAGGAAGAAAACTGCAAACTTGGCGATTCAAGCAATTTATCCATGTCCAAGCAAATTAATTAATTTAATTAAATGCAGACTTCCAAGTCTGCAATGTATTAAACATTTTTTTCACGCATATCGCATTTCATTGTACGTTATATACGCTTCATCAACAAGATTCATATTTGACATTGATCACAATGTATTAAATCATTCAATTAATAAGTAGATTATCGAAAATTGATACTCTGTTAAACAAATTATTTGAGATGATAAGACTGTGAACGACTATAGTATGCAGAGAGAAACTTAGATTCCTGATTTCATGAGGAATAAAGAATGTAATAAAGAAAATCTTATATAGCGATTTTAATAAACAAAGTGCCAAACGACTCAAAATTTTGACCTCAATTCCAGAAAGATGACGACCCCATTGCATTCAACATGTTTCATTTGCTCTAGTAGGATCCACCGAGACATTTTCACGACCCAGTTACCACGAGTGGGATTATTTGAAGATCAGGTGCACCCACAATTTTTCTTTTTTACATTTTCTGCTTTTAATATTTTGGTCGAACTAATTCTTGTCCGGAAACAGAAAAAAATCTTTTGCGCAATCTTGGCATGAAGCCTACAAAATTTATCTGTCATAAATCATTTAAACAATAAAGAAAAATATAAAAATGGATAATGTAATCATTTTTAGGTTATCAATTTCAAAACTATTTCCCCCGAGTATTTAAAAAAATTCTATACCATATATGTATTAGGTTCCCCAGTTTAGGACTTTTCCTGAAAAATTAGGAAACAAATTCCTTATTTCGGGAGAACATTGAATTGAACTTTTTTTATTCCAAGCAGTTAGATTTCAAACCTTTTTAAAGGCCCCCATACGTTCCTTATGCAAATTGGATTTAAATTAATTTGGCCAAATTTGATATATTTGTAATAACTGAGTTTGAAGTTACCAAATTTATAACGTTTTCAACTTAAAATTCTTAAAGTATAAAACTTATGAATTGAAATGAAATTGACCAATTAACCAATTTTAAATCATTTAATCTGATATTATTCAATTTTGAAATTGTTCAGCTTTAAAATTGAACCCAAACACTACTGACACGTATTTCGACTCAAATTATTCAAATTTGAACGATATACATTTCTAATTGTTCAACTATTAATTTACTTAAGCCTTCATCTGATTTACAATAAAACTCGAGATCGAATTAAAGATTCTTGAAGGATTTAATGTAACATTGTTCAAAATTTCAAATGATCTAATTTAAAAGTTAATAAATCTTTTAATCCAAAACTTCAAACTGATCAGCATTCTTTCGAAAATCATAAAACTGAACGACTTAAATTTATAAAAAAAAAAAAACAGTAACGGCCATTACAATCTCAACTTATTAAATACATGTTAAGCTCTTTAACCTTAAGACTGTTCTGATATTAAGTATTTGTATTTAAAATTGGGAACTATAAGATTGATTTTGCCCAATTTTGAATCATTAGATTTAGAAAGTTTTCAACCAAAAATTCTGCAACTGTAATAAGGCTTTAAAAATGCGAACTCTATTAATTTGCAGAACAAAATTTCTTTAAACGCTTATAACTGTTTACTTAATTGAGATATTACATTTTTTCCTGAATCGGGTGAGGCTAATTGTTCTCTTTTGAAATCCACCAGATAATTAACAAATTAGCGGCGATTTTTCTGAGAATATTAAAAGTCGATTTTCTCAAAAACCCCAACTTTTTTTGCTGAATTTATATTTCCATAAGAAAGACATCATTAGTTTTATGCAGGCCAAACTATTTTTGTGATGACGAGAATTTGTTTTCTCGAAAAATTGAATTTTTGCATTTCTTTTAGAAAATACAAACGATTTGAAAAAATGCTAACGAAAAACTTTTTTTATTTTAAAATTTTCCGCAAAAGATACCTCTTACTCTTTTCTGATATCTTGCATTGTTTGCGAAAAAAAATCAATTTTTCGAAAAAAAGTGTCATGGTCACAAAAATGATTTGGCCTGCATAAAACTTACGAATGTCGTTTTTATATAAGCACGATGATAAAATAAAAAATTGAAGTTTTCCATAAAATCTACTTTTCATGTTTTCAAAATTCAGCGGAGAGGATGGAGTCGAATTTAACAAAGTTTTTCCTTAGCACTTTGTCAAATCTGTCGTTTCTAAAAGAAATGCTCATTATAAATGTAACAATTCAGAAAAAATTAAACAAAAAAAGGTGAGGTCCGTGAGAAAATCGCCGCCATTTTGTTAATTTTCTGGTGGATTTCGAAACCAGATTCAGAAAAGGAAATTTTAATATCTCAATTAGGTCAAAATTTATCAAGGTTTGAGGAATTTTTTTTTTTTTTTAATAGACCCTAAATATAATAACTTCGCGAAAATTATTTTTTCCTCAAAACGGTCAAATACACGTCGTCGTATTATTTAGTTTAAAAATAACATATTTAAGAGGCGAATGATATTGTGAGTTGAAGTTGCACTGCCTGTCTGATTTGAAGTGGATTCGGCCAGAGCTAATTTTGATTTAAATATTTTCAATAACTGGATCAAACTTCACAAATTAACATAAAATTTTCATAACATAAAACCTTCTATCATAAATGATGAGAATATAAAAAGCAGGAACCCTACTCCACCCAATTTAAAAATTGAATCATGATTTTTCGGCTAGTAGAACTTTATGCTGATCGTGTTTTCTAAAACATATTAAAGCTCGCCTAACTGGCCACAAATTCTGCTTTTAATAATGAGGCTGATTTCATTCAACGAATCTATTCGATGGAGAGCAGCGCAATACGTATTATTTATAGTTTGCTCTCGCGAGAACGTCTGGCCTCACCTGGTGAAAGGATAAGTTCGACTTTCCTCCTCCACAGTTGCAAGCCAGGAGGTGAATGCTGCACCTCGTTTATCCTTATGTTAAGAAAAATTGAATAATCTTAGTAAAAAGCAGGATTAAATTCAACAGAGGAAGAAAGTTAATTAACCTCAATTCGCTTCACGTCATTCAATCTCTTTCTATTTTCATCCAGATATTGGAAATCTATCACCCCATAAATAACAATTTGGCCAATATCGAAACCAAAACAATCTGCCTAAAAAGACCAACTCAAGCAAACGAGCCCAAATATTTAAGATAAATTTTAATTGACCCCAAATATTTTCTTCAATTAAGTGTTACGTTTGGAACCTAAGAATATGTTTTTATTTTGAAAAGGTCGAGAAAATCAAAATAAGAAAGCGGAGAAAACAATGCTGTTGTGGAAATTCAGTAAGAATTGTTTTGTTAAGAAATGGTTTTGGGAATCAGTTTTCTAATTGTTCTCACTTTCATAGTCTCTGGGAATACTTAGAGTTGGGTTTCTTTATGGTTCGTCGTTGTCGGAGTTGAGCAGACGTTACCTAATGGCGAAACTTTTCACAACGACCAGAAGCGAGTACGACACATCGCATCGTGCGACCTTCTTCGATTCGACGGATTATGATTGTTTGCCACTGCAAGGTCTGACCGCGCCTGTAATGTTGTCAACAATTCTAACAAATTGTTTACCATTACATATTTTTCTAACTCGCTTATTTTATTTTATTCAGTATTACCAAGGCTGCCACAGACTAATGTGGTTGGAAAAAGTAGAAAAAGAGACTAATTTAAGTTAAAAACTGACTACTGCTTTATCTGTCGGCTTGCATTTACAAGATTAGATAAAACTCTATTACATACTGAATTCGGGGGTGAAAACGAAGGTCACAATTGCTGGAATATACTTTACAAGTAATGTTCAAACAACTTATGAATCATTTTATCACAAGCTACATAAATCTTGGACACTTAACTGTCGTATTTATATTTCGATACTTTACAATAGGAACTAGAAAACAAGAAAATTGTAAAATAATATAATTTTAATTTTGCAGACTTCACATCTTAAAATGCTCTGAAAGCAGGACAAATAGGGTGATTTTTCACGAAAATGGGGTAATACATTATTTGAAATATAAGTAATTTAGTTAGCGTACTGAATTAGATATGAAACGCTTTAAATTCCTAATCTTTCAAGTAACAATACTCCAATTAAAACAAAATAGACAAACCTTTAACCAAAAAAGATCAAATTTCTACCAAATCAGATGAATTTTCAACCAAAAAATATGAATTCTCGACAAAAAATGTGACAGTTAATTTAAAAAAAAAACGAATATTCAGCAAAACAGTTGAATCCTCCGCCAAAACAGATGATTAATTGTAAACAAAGCAGTTGCATTTTTAATAAAAACAGATGACATTTTTATCAGAAAAGAGATGAATTTTCAACAAAAGAAGTGGATTTTAAAAATTAATAAAGTTAGAAGTGGATTAGGCTTAAAGTAACTAAAGCGGCCTTTTCTTTAAAAAAAAGTGACTATAGTGACTTTTTTTCATAACGGAACTAAAAGTGATTTACGTGACTGTGTAGCAGTCCTGAATATTACTTTATTCAGTATCAGGGATCACAGCACAAAAGAAGATCAAAAAAGGGAAATAGGCGATAAATGACACATATACTTTTACATGTAAAAAAGACAAATAATCTTTATAAGAAACGTTATATTTTCAAATATTGTTAGAAAATGATTGAACGATTTCTGAAATTGAATAATTTATTTTTAACAATTGAATATACTTATATTATTGGAAATCCATTCACAGCGATGTAAAAAAGTTCGAAAAAAATTCAAATAAGTTAAATAAACCATTTTTACATGTTTAAAATCGCTCTCATGGTAAAGAATATTTTTTCTATTTAAAAATACCATCATTAATAATTAAATCTCGAATTAAATTGTGATACTTGTAAGTATAAGTAAATATTTCTTTCCCAAATTTGTCATTTCGTCCATCCCCTTTTCCAAGTCCCCCATTTTTTCGGGACGACTGGACACAGCCAAATTTAAAACTACACTATGCAATGCTCTCAAACTCAAACTAAACCCGATTAAAGTTTGATCGCCTGAAATAGTTTACATTTCAAAAATATTTAATTTTGTAGATCAGATTCGAAGAAAAATATATTTGTATAGCTTTAAATTTGATTTAAATCGTAAATAGTTTGGTTTGAAATCGGTCAAATAAATAAATTTATTATTGGTAAGGTTTTAAAATTACATTTCAGATTGCTATATATTTTTTAACTATTGCAATTTTATATTGGATAACAACTTCTGTCTCCTGTTTTTACATACATTATAATGTGGATACTATATTTTAAGTTAAATTTGAAACGTGTCAAATTTCTAACATTACCAGTGAAAAATATTGCACTTTCCACAAAATAGATGAATTTTTAACCAAATAGTTGAATTTTTGAACAAAAAGATTAATTTTCTACAAAAAGATACGAATTTTCAACAAAATGCAAGAATTTTCAACCAAATAGTTAAATTTTCAGTTATAAAAATTTAATTTTCAACAAAACAAAAAAACGAATTTCAACAGAATAATTAAATTTTCAATCAAAGAATACAATTTGAAAAAAAAAAACGAATTCTCAAACAAAAACATAATAGCAGACTTTCGAACCAATAAGAATGAACTTTTAACAAAAAATAGTTGGATTTTCTTATTGGGTTCTATTAATTCAGTTGTCATTTAACTGGAAAACGAGAAAAAGGAGAAATACGCCCTGAATAACTCATATTCAAAGAGAAAAGGGGAATCTAAAAGTGACAGAATTAAAGAATTATGGACAAGGACAGCAATTTTATTAGATTAAAAAAAACAATGTTAAAAATTAAGCGCGAATATGTTTAATTCAAGCTGCTTCTTTGGAAATAAAATATTACATTGCTAAGGTAAATGACAATGGTTATGTCTATTTAAAGCTTAAACTTTTATTATCAGGGTGGCCGTTTTAGTCGGGGAAAAAGTTCACGGTCATTTCCAGGTTAGCAAACATTTTTCACGGTCACTGAAATTGAAAAATTCCATAAATTTTTTCACTTAGAATAATCAAAACTACACTGAAATTAAAGCAATCAAAGTGGAACTCTTCAATTTAAAACTTTTATAATTTTAACTATCATTGCCAGTGCTCTACAATGAAGAATGAATCAATAAATTTGTGAATGTTCAAAATTATATAATTTAATACCTGTGAATAAAAATTTTAAAGTAAACGATTTTAGAATTAATATATCAACATCGTATCACGCGATATGAAATTTGTCATATTTCAAGTGATCAGACAGATTTTTCCTCTTAAAAATTTGTGAAATACCCGGTCAAAATATAAATTCATTGTCTATTCCCAGCGTCAAAAAATTCCAGGTTTCCCGGCCCAGCGACCACGCTGATAATATAAAATTTGATTAAAATGGTTAAATTCTGATAATTTAAGCAAATTTTCCTATTATTAAAGAGTTTACCATGACTTTGACCATCAAAAAACAATTTGTTGGCATTGATACATGTAAATTATAGCATGAAAATTAAATATTGTAGTATGATTTGATAGTCAAATAGAAACTTATAAAGCTAGTGGAGTGAAATATATTTACATAGAATTTTAATTATATTTTTTTATACTTTTAATAATTTGAGAAACTTAGGAAAATAAATCGTGAAAATAAATCAAACGCCAGTATTAATATGACATAAAAGAACCTTAGCAAGAAAATTTCACTTTTTTTAAATTACTGCTAAAATAATAAAAACACTAGTTTATGTTTTACAAATGGTGATGATAAATCAGTACAAAAGCATATTATATAACGAAACGAATTTAAGTTGCAGAAACTTGCAGCTTATAGAAAAAGAAAGATTTATGTAATTGATTATTCCAAAGCAAATAATATTACTCGTTGCATAACGCATCTTGTAACAGAAAAATATTTCACTTAAAACGCAAAAATGAAAAATTGTTTACAAACGAATATTACATAAAAAAAGTAATCAGGGCTGCATTGAAATTTATTAAAAAGTAACATTATAGTTCGAAATTAATTTACAAAATGTTGAAAATATTAAGAATAGAAGTCATTTTACAAAAATGTAGGAACTTATCAGAACTCAAAATGAGATTCTAAAATTAATCAACGAAAATATATTACAGAAATAGAGTCACCTACTTTAAACTATAAAATTCAAACACAATGTAAAATTTAAAATAAAACTGTTTTCTAGACAATTTTAAGGCAGTTTCGACCCAAAAGTGTAGAAACACTTTTTTTTATGGATTTACTGACTTGTGTAATTAAATTAAAATCGTCCAAAAAGAACTTAAATTTTCTATCATACAATTACTATGAACTTAATAAAAATTAAAAGTAGTATGTAAGAAAAACAAAAGCCGAGAATGATTCTATACCTAATTTAAAATTCTCTGTTGAAAAAATTTTCTTCTACAATAATCATTCGTAAGGGGCCGTCCACAAATCTCATGACGCTAAAAATAGTCAAAATTGACCTCCCCCTCTAACCTCGTGACGATCTCAAGACCCCCAAAGGGTCATGTGACGCATTGTTGTGCCCCCCCCCCCCGTTCCTATTGGGGAGGAAAAAAAATTTCATTTCATGCTCGTGATAATAAACTGACGAAAAATAAAACGAATAAGCAATTTCATTCGACTTACTTTGTCACGTGACGTTTAGAAAAAACCCTCTCCCTTCGAGCGTGACAAATCGTTACGCCCCCCACCGCGTCACGAAATTTATGAACGGCCCCTAATTTAATTTTGGCAGTTCCCCCTGGATTTTACTTTTCAGTAACACCAACAATAGTTTCGTTCCGATATCCTGATCGGCCAACTGAGTTTTATCCACCCACGTACTCTGAAAAATATACGGAGAATTAAAAAATAGATCTTTTCGTTGAGAAACGTTGCAGGCCTCAGTTACCATTTAAATTCACCCCTTAAATCTGTATACCTGTTTTGAAAATGATAAATGTAAGCGTTGCCAGGAGAGTATAAAGCTTTTTACCTGAACACAAGCTATCCGCTTTCTAAACCACTCTCCATTTACGAGCCAACTTCTCCCTGAACTATATTTTATGCAAAAGTGTTAGTGTAAAATCTACACAGATTAGAGGCCATATTTACGCAACAAAAACGAAACTCTTATAATAGTTTTGTCTTTAAAAATAAAAATAAAATAATTCAAATGACTGTTAATATCGAGATCATAACAAAAGTTTCCGAACAAGAGTTGAAAGTCAGCCTGGTTGCGCCACACGATCATAAGAATAAAAACGGTTTAGGATATTTCACAATAAACCGAAGACAATAGCGAATACAGAGCAGGGAAATAATTTCAACACGATACTATAGAATTTGTATGACTCAAGAAAATTTTTATTTCAGGCAGACCTGGAAACGGAAATCCTCTTTCAGATTTCATAGAGAAAATACTATATAGAATATTAAAATTCAAAATTAAAACAATTAATCATTTCTAAGCTTAGCTAACATTTTTAAATCATGAAAATTATCAATTTTTATGATATGACATAATAAAATTAGGGCACAATAAATTAATTTCCTTAAAATAATATTATAGGTTCAACGCAATTATTTTAAATTGTGACTGCTTTAAACTTTAACTTGAGCAAAATAATCTCAATTTCAGTCCCTTTTCCAATGTTAAAACTTTTAATTGTAATTTCTTTTTCAAGTTTTTCCAAACTAGGATTAAGGGAGCATTCCAATGTAAACGCATAAAAAAAGCATATTTTCAATCATTTTTTTCCTCGGAAACTAATGTATATAATTGAACGAATGTTTTTTCTCTTAAAGGTGCGATCAAGAAGAGTGAAAAAAAATTTGCTTGATGGTGAAAAAATTTATTTATAAAATAAAATGCATGTGTGCAAAAAAAAAGTTCTCTGCTGGCGCAGGTGACTGTGGCTCTCCTGGTGATGCGAAACAGAAAATCGCAAAAGTTTATTGATCTATGTCATCGTCCCTATGGTCCGAACCTCCACTTTTTTATTTCATCGAAAATTAACAAAATGGCGTTTTTGCACCATAAATCAGGTGAAATTATAAGTTAGAAACAAAATATCATCAACTTGGAGGTTCGGACGATAGCCATGATAGTGCTGAATATCGTGTTAAAATTTGAAGTCGATACGCACGGTCATTTTTGAGAAATCACCTGCGCCAGCAGAAAACTTTTTTTTTGCACACATGCATTTTATTTTATACGTAAATAAATATTTTCTATCATCAAACAAAATTTTTGTTCACTCTCCTTGATCATACCTTCAAGAGAAAAAAACATTCGTTCAATTATATACAATGGTTCCCGAGAAAAAAATGATTGAAAATATGCCTTTTTTATGTGTTCACATTGGAATGCTCCCTTAAAGTCTTCTAATTAGATTAATTTAAAATGAAGGATCTCATGATTAGAATACTATTCAAATTTAAAACATTATAATTCAAGGCTTTTTTCAATGGCATTTCCTTCCAGAAAATTAAATTTTCATGTTTAAATTGCTTTCATATTTACAAGGATACTTAAAAGCCTTCTATTCTTAAATATTATTCATATTTTAATTCTTTAGATTTAAGTGAGTAACCTCGTATATCATAATCTGAATAATTTGCAAATATAAATAATAATATGAGGAACATTTCAAAACCGAAGGCAGTGTCTAATGCCTATGTGTACCGAAAAAATTCGGCTATTAGTACCGAAATTTCGATACAAGTAGCCACGGCCTTTCAGTATATTTATTATTCTTAGGTTCAACTTAATGATTCTATTGATTAAACTTTTTTCTTGATAAACGTATTTTAAATTTGCATACTCCCTGAAATCCCAGAACTCGATGTTCAGAATCAGCGCTAGTAAATATTTTGATAAACTTTAGACAAAATTGAATATTATTCCGATTTGATATAATTTCAGAAAACATATTTCTAATTTGTTTGATGTCGAGCCTAATTCTTTTAATTAAACTAGAGAGATAAACAATATATTTTTTTTTAATCTAAATAAAAAATGCCAGCTTAGACCAAAATGGTCAATGTTATGTTAGTCAGATATTTTTTCCTCTTTGAGGACCATAAGAAAAGATGAACGAAAAATTTAGTTTAGTTAAATAAATATTTAAAGTTAAGCAATCCCTTCGATCTTTTAACACAACACTGTACCGCTGCTAAGGAAACTTTTAATTTCCGGATTATTTCGGTTGGGGCGACAGCGATTCTATATAAAATTAAACGTTACGCTTAAAACTCTACCAAAGATGATTAAATTAATAATTTTTTCAAACCCTACTACACAAGCGAATATTAACTGATATTCACTATAAAATCCTTGCACCGTTTAATTCGACACAACAAAACTCTAAATGTGTTATATTGTGTAGACTTGTAGAGTTTATCTAAAATTTGCAAATTTTAATTTATAACTCTGTGTAGAGTTTGACGATATAGGATTTAATTGTGTAGCGGTTTAAAGATGGAAATGGTTTTACTGTGATTCATGTGTTAATTCTAAAAGTTCATCATGAACTTGCAGCGAATAACGGTGGAATTTCACAATTTTTTATTAAATTTTACGGTAAAAGTTTAATATTATCAGGTAAATCAGTGGACATGAAAATTCCAGTGATTAAAGTGGTACACTGCAAACAGCATAATCGCTCATGAGTGTAATTTTAATACGTGAATAGCTGTAACCCCCCCCCCCTTTTTTTGTGTCCCTTTTCACTTGGTCATGATTTCGCTAGATACTAGATAGAGACAGCGGGAATCTCGTTAATCCATTTATGCCCGTCACTAACAACGAAAAACTACAACAAAATATGTAAAAAGCATAGTAACGACGACCTCCATCCGGGTATAACTGAACCAAGCGATGCTTAACGTCGACGAGCCAACAAGAAGCCTTAAACCATCCCCTGCGTCCAAGCGGACAATTTCTAGTGTTTCAAAATTGATGCATAAATGACTATGGCTCTAACCTTGGTGGATTCTTATCTCGGAAACAAAAGCCAGACATGCGAGATGCTGCCATTACCTTGACCGCGAAGAGTGAAATGACAGCAAACCATCGATTTCCCTCATCCTCTTTTTTATTCAGAGAGCACCTTTCTCTCCTTGATATCCCCTCTCTCCCGCCCCTTAAACCCCTGTTTTTGCATGAACCAACCCTTATTTTCTACCCCTGTTCGAAGGGGAAGCGGGAACTGATTTTATTCAAGCGCATAGCTGCCAGCGCAGCAGCATTGCCAACACTCAGCCACGCGTGTGACACCCCCCCCCCCTCGCCCCAAACTCCCTATGTGCAATCCCTGATTGTTTTTTGTGGGTAGATCATTCGAAGTCTAGGAATACAATCGCGTTAGGCAACCCGGGAAATCAGCTGATGCTAATTAATGCTATTGTAAGCAATAACAGGCTCTGAAATGAATTTGAGGAGCTCTAATAGACCTGTATTTTAAATTTTAAATGGAGGCGCACTTAAATGTAGTTTCGAAAGAAATATTTGTCCAAACTAATGATTTATTAAAAACAGTGTCACTCAATTCTCAGAAAAAATTCCCAGACAGGTTTTGGTAATTGAAATTTTCAAATGCAAGCCTTTGCGTACTTTCAAATTCCAGCAAAAAATGGAAATTTCTTTAAATTACCAAAATGGCGTAAATTAAAAAAAAACTAAAAAGTAAATTTTCCGACATAGGCCACCTTTGATTTTTTCACGATTTTTCTTTAGATTTACAGTAATATAAGTTTCGTCCTCACTAAACTATCCCTTCATATAGAAAAACCGACAGAGAAACGGATTTTTTTAATAACATAAAATAAATGTTTCAAAATATCAAATCTTTTTTTCAAAATTCCTAGTTTTATGTATGAAAGAAGGTAAAATTATATGGGTTGGTATGATGACATAATTGTTTCGAAACATAAAAATCCCCAAAATATAATTACCAAACTAGAAAATTTACGAAAGTTCACATTACCGAAAAAATAAAATTACCCAAAATATTTTGTAATTAAATTAAAATATTCCGAAAGTAAAAGACAATGAAACTAGAAACATTCCGAAATTTCAAATTTCTCAAACATTGAAATCAGAATTTTCAAAATCCCGACATTTCAAATTCATGAATTTAGTAAATTCTTGAAATCAGTAAAATCTCAAAACTTCTAATTACCAAAATTTCAAATTCCCAACATAAACAATTATTTACATTTAATAGTTTGTATCTATGTTAGAATAATATATATTATTTTATGCAACTGATAAAAATAGTAAATATAATGTCGGCAACATGAAATGTTGAAAATTATGCAATTTCAGAATACTTTAATTTCGTTAATAAACATTTTCGATAGTATTCTTTTTTTTAAATTTAAAACTTCCGAAAATTTCATTTTTTGCAAATTTTCGTTTTTGGTAATTATATCTTCTGGATTTTTCAATATTCGAAATTTTTCTTTAGCCCATTTTTCTCTTATAAATTATATCTAAAAATTCCGAAACTCGTCACAAAAAAGTTTTACTTTTCGAGAACGGAAGTTTTTTTTTACAATTTCGTAAATCTAAAGAACATTTACAGAATATTAAGTTAAGGAACTTAGATTGTAAATAACAAATTTTATGAAATTATGATTTTCGCTGATCTGCTTTGATTAACATCACTTATTTACTAATTTTACCTTTTCTGTTTTTTCTCCTTCGAGTACAATGTTACAGAGTATAATAAGAAATAAAGAAATTAAAACAGCAAAAATCATCTTTTCATCAATTTTTTTATTTTTAATCGAAGAGATCTGACATTTCCATATATTGTGTCGGTATATTTGGTAAATATATATATATAATTTCAGCTTCTTTAAGACATAATACTAAGAATAATAAAAAAAGTTATATTTTGGAAAATCTATTTTACACTATAAAAAATAAGTTTTTCTATACGAAGGAACAGTTTAGTGAGGATATTTTTTTCTACAAATTTACGCCGTTTTAATAATGTTTCAATTTTCTTTCAGGAATTTGAAAGAGTGTAGATGTCACTACAAGCTGATGCAAAGAAAATTAAATTAAGTCAATTTGTTCCCAAGATACCGTATTTTAAAGAAAAGTGTCGCCAATTTTTTCATAATTCACCTAAATATTCAAGTAGCCCTGAGTACATGAAAAACATTCTTTGGTGAAAACAATACATCCGTGTCTCATATTTTGCCATATGAAATAGTTCAGATGCACATTCAAGGCCTTCAAAATGGAAGCCGCCAAAAATAAACATTTCTTATTTTGAGGCCTTCCAATTGAAAAAATTTCAATAAATCAATTCCACTTTGAATAAAATGTTAAATAAAAGTTTTACTTTCTCAACAGAAAAAGCATGAAAAAAGGTGATAAATTTCTAAAATAGTATACTGAAGGTGACAAAATTAAAGATAGCAGGTGAAAAGGGCGAGCAGTTGACAACCTGTGACGACTGCCAATGAAGACTTACATAATTATTATTTATTTTGTGTAGTGTGCACTTATTAACCAAACAATCTACAATAACCCCCCCGAACAATGTCCGACCAAACACAGAACATCTGACCCCCCACAAACTACAAGTCCTACTTTCCCAAAAATAACTTTTATGCTCTCACCTAACATAAAAGCAACGAGTCAAAATTCGTCTAAAACATGAACACAATTCTAAACCCTGTAATTGTTAAAGATCGAATAACGCGATTTGTGTGTATTGTATTTACAGAGCTGTCGTTCAAAACAAACGTGGATGGCTGCTGGCGTCACTGCTTCTTCGGGAATGTATAGAAAAGTGCGTTAATATAGCAATACTAACCTTAAAATAGCCGCCCTGGTAGAGAGTGTCTGGTGGTCCGAAAATCGCCACTTCCCACTCGAACATATTGTCCTCGTTAACGAGTTTGACGCGGAAGCCCTCGACGGGTTCCTCTTGGAGACTTTTGTATTCGAGTGCAAGGGCCCTGACGGCGCTACTCGTTGGCTGCGCCATGATCTGCTTTACCCGTTTTTACCTCTAGAAACTTAATTCTCTATTCCAGGCAAATAAGCGAAAAACAAGTCCTGGAAATCCGAGTTCACCTTAAATGCATAAACCACCAAGTCTCAAAACACGCACTAAAGTCTTTATGGACAGGATGGGCACTTTGACACAATCGGTTTAAAGACTCAAGACTTTCTGGCTGCCTCGAGATTTTACTAAACTTTAAATTTTAAAACTTCCGAGTCTCTGCCCGTTCGTGTTCCACTCGAGGCGACACGTTTTCCTTTCTCGATTCGAAGAAACAAATTTTCTTTCGAAATAAACAAAGGAACAAGACACGAAAGCTGCAGGCTGTTCGACGACGATCACCACACGACACTGCTCAAGATGCCTTCAACATAACAGCTGATGGGCTGATGCTCGTCTGCGTCATTTGACATTCTGCGGTTGCGCAATGACGCGGCGGCACATGCGCAGGGAGGAGCAAATTGACGCATGCGCACCGCATTTTTCAGTTTTGGCGCGGCATTTTAAATATGGGAAAGTTGGAAGAAAAATGATCTGATTGTTTTAGGTGGTTAAATTGTTACTTTCTGTAAATATGGAACTTTTTAATGAATGGGAAAATGTACAATTACGTATAAGATTCTTTCTACACCTCATAAATCAATCTTATAAAATTCTCTTTAACATGAAGTACTTCCCCTTGCATGGAAATGTTTTATCATTGATTTTCTATTTATTAACTTCTCAGTTTAGATTAAAGTAAGTAAATTTCAAAAAGCTTAATGCAAAATTTTTAAGTTATTAACTTTTGATTACTTATTTTCATATCCTGATAAAGAGTAATTCACTTTTGAATTAAACTTTGGAATTGTTCAAGTTTTAACGCTTCAAGTTTGAATTCATTCATTTTTAAAGCTTCCATTTCGAAATCTTGATTTTCGACGTTTTCAGATTGATTAAACCTCAAAGGTTTCACAATATTTAAAATTCTTTAATTTTGCACGGTAAAAATGACAGCGTTCTTTTTTGGACTGAAATCACATTTTTTAGTAAAAAAATGTATCCAATCGCTTTGAATGTCACTTGATACTATATGATACTTATTATTCATATTTACATAACAGCATATTTTTTATTTCTATATTTTCAATTAACAATTATTATGGTTTTGAATGCGCAATTATAAAGCAGTTTAATTTTTAAAGCCTTGAAATAAAAGTTTTTTTGCTTCAAAAGCATAAATTCGAAAATGTTTGGTATGAAATTTCTGAATTATTATAGGTTTCTCTTTTAAAATTTCACAATGTTGTAATGCACATTCAATTATTAAAAATGTCTAGACAATTTCACTATTAAATCGTTCAAAAATTTTGAAATTTGATAATTTTATATTTAAATATTTTAAATTGTTTGGTTTCAATTTTAGTCAGTTTTAAATTGAATAATTTTATATTTAAATATTCTAAATTGTTGGGTTTGGAATTCAAACGTACAACCTTATGTGGTTTTTCAAATTCTTCGAAATCGTAGAATATGAAATTGAAAGACTTGATAGTAGCACAATTTTTAGTTTAAAGGATTTTTAAATTAACAATTTTGAATTATATGCCTCCCGAATAAATATTTAATACGATGAATAATTGATACAACAATTTATCTAATTCAAGCCTTAAAATAAGAAGATATTAGAATTAGGCATTTCAAAATTAAATTATTTTTTATTAGAACATGTTCCACAGCAGTAAACATTTCATACGCAAGTTAAAAAGCACAATTTTGAATTGAAAGGCTTAACATTGTGCCGTTTCAAAAATTGTAATCGTAGCGAACTTGTTTTCTATTCTTTTTTTTTTAATTTTTAATTTTCACTATAATATATTAAAATTGTCCGAATTTTAGTTAAACATTTTAAAAAATTAATAATTTGAAATTGAGAAAATATTTTATTGGAAGATTTCAAGAATCAATAATGATTCTAAAGAAAGTGTTAAATATTAAAGGATTTTAAATTAAAAAGTTAAAAATTATATTACTTAAAATCAAAAAAGATAAAAATAGAGATACCCGAAATTGATACATCAGTAATTGAATATTTCGTCTCATTTTGAATAGTTACAATATTAGAGTTCTCAATTACCATGTTGAACGCTGAATTTTCAATTTTTCCTTTGCATAAGTTTTAATTTTACAATAAAAGTAAGGATTGTTAAATTTTGAAAAGTTTAATCAACAATTAGAATTTTTTGATTTTCATATGATTTAAATTTACTTGAAATAATTGAAATTGTAAAGGGTATCAGTATAAAAAAGTTTTAATAACAAAATTCTTGGCAAAGAAAATGTTTCACTTATAAATATTATTTTCAATGTTCCATAGTATAAATTATTTTTATTTTAATTTGCTCCCATTTAAAATTACTTCATTTTTAACGTTTTTTTAGACTAATTCAATTTTAAAGGTTTATAAAATTTTTCCATTTTGAACAGCGAAAATGACGATGAATTTATTTTTCATCTGAGAAAAATTTGTCAAATAAATGTTATTAATAAATTATAATTTGTGTATGTAATAACAATTTGAAATTCTAGAATTTTAGAAGTTTTGACATTGAAACATTAAATTTAGTTTTCAATTTCAAATTTTCAAATTTGAATTGCTTCGAAATAAAAATGATTTAAATTCAAAAGTGATACAATTTTTAATTATTCAATTTTGAACGCTTTATAATCGTTCCACTTCGAGATTCTTTAATTAAAAATAAAATTGTTCAATTCTGAACGCTTTGAACTGGAAATTATACAATTGCAACTCCTTCCTAATGAAGTTGTCCAATTTTTAAAATTTTAGTCTGAAATTTATCAATTTTGAGAGCTTCTCTGAATGACATTTTTTTAATTTTCAAACACTTTAATTTTCAAATTTTTCAATTTCAAACGTTTTTATTTAGAAATGATAAAAGTTCAATTCCTTTTCATTCCATATATATATATTTGAAATTTCAAAAGCGTTTTCAATTAAAAATCATTAATTATTATTTTCAAAAAGTTTTTAAATCTTAATATTTAAAAATTTGTTTAATAATGTATTTTTAAATCACATTTTAAAAAGATTATCAAAAATTCTCGCACATAAATTATTTCTATAAAAATATACATATTTTTTTAAGTAATAAATTTATGATTCCTCTTTTAAAAACTGCTCCTCTTTTTAATTTTATCATGAAACTGATTAAATACAAATAAAAACTTTCACATTAAACATTATTGTAAAAAACAAGTTAAACTTTTCGGAAAACATTCGTTGTATTATATAAGACATACTGAATATATATTTTTTTATGGTTAACATAAAAGAACAGATAACATATTGTATGATAATACGCGAAAAAATGACAGAAAAATAACGGCAGGAAGTGTATCACCTTTTTCTGCCATTTTTGCCAAAAAATTACACGAAAATGGCAAGAAAAATTGTAAAGACCATTATTTTCCACCTATCATTTAATATGAATTTTTAAATAAAAAGATTAAAAAAAAATAACTGCAATGAAAAAGAAGATTTCTCATAGTAATTTTCAAATATTTCTTTATTTTTTTATCAGAAGACGAATCAATTCGCAAAATTGGCGGTGAATAGGCCCATAATGTTACAATTAAAATCTGGAGAATTTAAAAATGAATTTCCAATTTATTTGAGTCTCTTAGGGAGGAAATTTCAACTGGCCGCTGGAAATCCCTTGAACGTTTTTAAAACCACTTAAAGTTTTTTTAATCACTGGAAACCTGAAAATTATTTTGTATTATTAAAAAATCCCTTGAAATCTTTGGAGACCCTAGCGGACCGCGTGAACAGATCGGTCACTTTAGGGTCAACGCAATTGCGTAAATGTACCGTGCACGTGGTCTGCTAGGGAAATGCCTGGAGTTCTTTTTAATTATTTTGCAATTTTTTTAAATTCACCTTTTTCAATCGTGTCTCATTATTCTTCATAGTAAGTTGGCGATGGCAAGTTGCAAATGGCGGGCATCTCATCGATCGGTATAAGTTCGCAAATAAATTGGCGAAAATTATTCAACGAAGCATCATTATTCTTTTTGGAATATACCTAATAGAACAAAAATATAAACATTTTTAATGAGTACATTGCCCCCTCCGAATTTATAGGTTGTAAACTTTAATTATATTTCAGATTTTGCTGTCTACTGGTCTCATATCAATATTTTGTTTAAATATTGATTTTTGAATCGTAAATTATGAAAAATGTACCTCTAGTTCCGCTGGGATTCGAACCCAGATCTTCAGATTTCCGGTCTGTTACACTTGCCCACTAAGCACACCTACACTTGATGTTACATTTGTTGACCAGATATGTATAATTAATCATATTTGATGTTAGTTTTTTCAGTCTACTGGTCTTATATCAATATTTTTTATAATATTGATTTTTCAATCATATGGTGTAAAAAAAAGTCTCTCTAGCTCCGGTGGGATTCGAACTTAGGTCTTCTGACTGCCGGTCCTACTCTTGCCAATGTCACATCATGTGTAATTATAAACTTTAAGGCTTATAAATAATTTCATGTAATTTAAGTCGTTTCTCTTTCAACAATATAATATTTTTTGATTCATATGAAGGCATTTGTACTTACCCCATTAATAACAACAGTTGGAACATGTAATAGTTTTGGCTTGAGTGCTTTAGTTTTATCACCATAATATGCCAACAGGTCATATCCGATTGGGTTTCTTTGACAGGCACTAATACGATTTTTTGATTCTTCGGTGAGACCGATTTCTTCGGCACACTGTATAAACATACAGAGGAAATCGTTTTAAAAAGGGTTCAAAAATTAGGATCCCACAAGGTGTCTAGTGATCAGGCAATTTTAATTTCCCGGTTTTTTTCGACTTTTCCCTGATTTTTCCCTGACCAACTTTTCATTTCCCCTGACCATTTATATTCAAAAAGCAGCATTTTAATCTCATAAAATTTTTACCACAGAATCTTTAATGGACGGAATAAAAAAATTTCAGGAGAAATGTAAAAAATTCAAATTTTTTTATTTATTTCAATCAAAAAATATGACTATTCTACTATAGAAGATGAATTTTCAATCGTAAAGCACGAATCTTACAACCCATCAGTTGAATTTTCGATCAAAATAATATAATTTTTAACAAAATAGTCAAATTTCGACAAAACAGTTGAATCTTTGACCAAATACTTGAATTTTCAATGAAGTAATTATATTTCCAACCAATTATTTGAATTATTAACTCAATGCTGTAATTTTCTGCCTTCATAGATGAATTCAACAAACAGTCGAATTTTCAATAAAAAAAGATTAAACCTCAATCAAAAAACCGTTGTATTTTCAACTAAAAAGTTGACTTTTCAAGCTGAGAAGTTGAATATTCTAAAAAATAATTGACTTTAAGCCCGAAAAGATGAATTTTTTACAAAAAAGTTAATTTTCAAGAATGATGAATTTTCAATCAGATAGTTCAATTAAAAAAAAAAAAATCAATCTTCAACCAACCAGTTGTATTGTCAACCATATAGTTGTACTTTAAAGCAAAAGAGACGAATTTTCAACAACAAAATATGCAATTTCAACCAAATAGTTACATTTTAATCCAAAGAGTTGAATTTTCAACATGAAAATATAAATTCACAACAAAAAGTTCATTTTCAACCAAGCAGTTGCATTTTTAACCAAAAAAGAAGAAATTTCAGACCCAGAAGATTATTTTTATGTCAAAAAAGACAAATTGATAACTGAAAAAGATTCATTTTTTACCAAAAATGGAAAATTTACAATTTCAGTTGAAAAAATGAATTTTAAACAAAAAAACCGATTTTCCACTGAAAGAGATGAATTTTCAGTTAAAATGATGAATTTTCAACATGAAAATGATTTTTTATGGTTCAACCTCCAATCAAGAAGATCAATTTTGAACCAAAAAGGATAAAATTTCAACGAATAATGTAATATAGATATTTCGAGAAAAAAAAATATTTTAATTTAAAATAAAAAACAGTTGAATTAAAAAAAAATGAATTTTCAACGAAAATTTTTCAACGCAAGAAAGATTTCAGTTGAATTTTCAACACCGAAATATGAATTTTCAACAACAAAATAATTTTCTGCCAAAATAGTTGAATTTTGAAACTAAAAAGACGAATTAAGAAAAACAGTTGAATTTTGATCCAGAAAAAAAATACTTCTTACCATAATTGTTGAATTTTCAACTAAATAATACATTTTTTAACTGAAAATATAATCTTTAGTAAGAAGAAACTGCAAGAAAATAGAAAGATGAATACAAGGCAAATAAATTACTGACAAGAATATTATATCAGGGTGGCCGCAAAACTTCATTTACAAAATTCCCTAATTTTTCCCTCACCAACTTTTTATTTCATCTGCGCGAAGAAAAAAATAAATATTATTTTCTGGAAACCCACTTTTTTAGATTTGGAAACTTTTATAGTAACATATTTTCGTATCTATCGTTGTTTGCGATTCAACACAAAATTCGCAAAAATATATTAGAGTGATTGTTTAAGAAAGTCGACTTTAAATATTTTTAGGAAAACCGCCGACATTTACTTATTATAATTTTTTTTTAATTTTGAGACGGTTTTCCAAAGAAGATGACAAACGCTATCAGAATGTGACAAGAAATCTAAAAAATCTCAATTAGGTAAGAATTTATAGAGATTTAAGAAAAAAGTTTTTTTTTTTTTTAAACAAAGTACAAAATTCCAATACGAATAACTTGAGAGTTTTTTTTTTTGTAATAACTCGGATATTAATCGCAACTACATTCCTGATCAAAAGTATGAGTGATTTTGAAAATTCTTTAAGAATATATGTCAAAAGTAGTGCAAATTTTAATGTATTCTTAAAATTTAACTAAAATCTAATATAAAGAATATTTTTCAATACCCTTGGGATAATTTTAAAAGTTAAATTCTACAACATTGCACTAACTTGCCACCATTATTGTGAACATTTTGGCTTACATGGTGCAACATTTTTAAAGGTGAAATAAATACGTTGAAAAAGTTTAAATATTTCTTTCGGCTGAAAGGAATATTTTTGTAAAATATATCAAATAATTTCGTAAGCTTTCTATCAAATTTATTTCAAATATATATTCATTCGATTTTTATTATTATTTTCCTGAAGATGAGACGTCATCGAATTTTCCCAACTTTTTTGTATCAACTTTGAAAAATGTTTATTATATTAGAATGTTATTAAAATTTTAAGAAAACATTGCAATTTGCACTATTTTTGCAATATCATCTTAAAAAATATACAAGATGCCATCATCCTGGATCATCTTATAAAGAATTCCGAAAGCTTTTAATGCATTCAAGCAATCATCGAAAAACTTTAATTTTAAAATAAACAATAAATAGAAAATAGACTAGAAAAATAATAAGTTTTGCAACAGAAGAAACAAAATTCCCGTTCTTAATAAAATTCCTGGGACTTTCCCGGGTTTTCTCAGTTAAATAAAATTCCCGGGTTTTCCAATTTCCCTGTCCGCTAGACACCCTGTAATCCTGTATGTTTAATGTTCATAAAAGGCACTCAAATTTATTTTCTTTACAATACCATTTTTATCGATAAAATATAAATAAATTCGAAAATGCTAATTTCTAATTAGGGGCCATCCATAAATTATGTAACACATTTTTAGGCACGTTTCTACGCCTCCCCTCCCCCATGTAACAAATAGTAATAAAATGCCCCCCCCCCCCGTCATTCACCTATGTTACATAAGTTTTTCATATATAACCATCAGTGTCTTCACGAAGACAAATGGGTATAAAGACTCAATATCTGGATTTTTAAGTATAGGACACCGATCTATGTATATTAAGGTGTAATATCTTGATATTTAAATTCAATATCCAGGTAGTAAAACATTAGACATACAAATATCCAGTTATTAAGCTGTAATAAATGTATATCAAATTTAAATATCAATATATTATACCTTAATATCTAGATCATTGTCCTATAGTTGAAAATCCAGATATTGAGTCTCATGTCCATTTTTTGCGTGTTATTAAATATAATATAGTTACTTACTACCCGATACCACTGAATGGGGTTGTTGCATATTTTCAAATATATTTTTTTCCTGGTGAAATTAAAAGAACAGTAAAAATTGAATATTATTACTTCAGGAAAATTTTTAAAAATAAGTTTGAATTTTTTGTCACGTGACCGGCTTCCTAACTTACCGACACTTTTTTTTATTAGTAAACTTATTTTCACTCGAATAGGCACATCGAGTTAAAAATTTGGGACAATAAACAAGAAGCACTAAGAAAAGATGCTCTGGTCCTAAATTTGTATAATTATGAAAAAAGCAGAAAAAAAATTATTTACAAAATAGTATATTGCACAACTAGGGTTGAAAGGCTATAATTGCAACGAGTGTGAAGTTTGCTGCTGGAGCGAAGCGAGGGCAGCACTCACACTTGTTGCAATCATATAGCATTTCGCCCCGAGTTGAGCACGCTATTTCTCATCATACATTTATCGGAGATCGATTTTTCTTTCTTCGCGAACCGAATTCATTTGGTTGAGAATGATCGACTATAACATGTTGACAGTAGACCAGAGGTTAGATTAGTCACTTGAAGTTGACTGCAGCGCTCGTGCGATTATGACGGAAATGGAATGAGAGAGGGTACGATCGCGTCACAATATAGGGATTCTGCTTTCGGCCAATCACGAGCCGTTTTATTTCTTTTCCTCCCGCTACGTCATCACTTTTCCTCCCTAGGGAGGAAAAGAAAACTCAGCTGCATTCAGTCACTTTCGCTTCGCTCTACAGGCATTGAAAATCGATCTTTCGATGAAGTTATGATGAAAAAAGCTTTTTTCATCATTATTAAAATTTAGTACCAGAGCCGCGTTTCTTAGTGCATCTTATTTATTATCCCAAATTTTCAACTCGATGTGGCTATTCGTGTGAAAATAAGTTTACATACAAAAAAAGTAAATGTAAGGTAGGAAGCCGGTCACGTGCCCCACTCGTCACATGGCCGTAATTGCAACAAGCTCCTCTTTCAGCGTGAAAAATGAAAAAATAATGTGTGTCATTGCAGTCTGCCTACGGCGGCTTCAAGCGGGTTGCCAACATGCAGGGGCCCGACTTCAATGACAGCCACTTTGTTTTATTTTTATTTTTAACGCTGAAAAAGCAACTTGTTGCAATTACGGCATGACCATTTAACGTAAATTTTTACGTATTATTATAATTCCAATAGTTCACATATTTATTTTGCTTCTTTTAATAATTATAATGCCATATTACTTTAGCATTGAGCTATAGCGTAATGCTTGCGTTTGGCCGGTCCGCCAGGGTTATTAAAATAAGTATATCAGTATGATTATATTATAAGTATTCTGTAAGATTTAAAAAAATCATATTTATCAATCTTTACTATTATTAATTATTATTATAATGTGATTCTGATTTTCTCTTTTTAATGTAAATGAATCTTTTCATATTTTTTAAGAATACAAAATATAATATTTTGATAAAAATTCTTTTAAACTGCACTTTTCTCGAAGGTTATTGAAATTTTTGTTAACATATGTCTCCTTTTACAAGTGGTCGCCTCTCTTACTAATAACTTTTCTGAAAATCTGACAAATTCTGAGAGTTTTTCTGTCTAAACTCAACGTTAGTATATGACGTGACTTTAGACACAACACATTGTAATATTCAGTTTCTCTTGATTGCTTCAAGTTTTGTAAAATAAAAGTGAAATTTAAGTTTTCAAAGTGTTCCTTTTAACAATAATTATAAACAATTGTTAACTATGTTTTGCAATACTCACATTGTGATTTAAACAATTGTTTATCATTTTTTAATAGTGGTTTCCTAAGTGTGCAAAGGATAAAAACAAACACGTAAATGCTTTGGATTTTTCAAAAGAAGAGAAATACAGGGAGTTCACCTTTATTAAAAATAAAAGAGGATTATATATTTCTAAACTTGTGAAATTGATTGTTTATTGTGAAGAAAATAGATTTTATTGAAATTGACAGAAATTGGGGTAATGGGATTGATGTGATGGTAGGACCTGTGAAAAATATCAAAGAATTTTACTTAATCAGTAAAAAATTAAGATCAACAATTTTACAACAAGACTTTCTGATCAAATGAAAAATTCATGGAGTCTTTCCTAGAAAAACTTTTGACATCAATGAAAACGTTACTTTTTATTTCATGAACAAAAGAAATAAAGAAAAATTGGATAAAAATACTGAAACATTTAAAAAATCTCTTTTGAATCTGACTATTAAAGATTGCCATTCAAAAATACATTCTTTGAATTTTAAGACAAAACAAATTATAGAAAAATTAGATAAACAAGTTCCCTATTTTATTATCAAGGAATTCTTTGAAAGGGAAACAAGACATAATAAAAATACCCTTAAAGATAATATAAAACATGATCGAAAATTTTTAAACATTCTTAAAGAGCAAGGAGATGTACAAAAATTGCATTTAAACATTCACTCAGTTCTTTTTCAAGATCAACCAGACCCCTGGTTTCTAAATATTTCTGCTGCAATTATTCCACACAGAGTTATTGACATTTTGAAATTGGGTGATTGTTTTAGCAACAAATTTAGGAGAAAAAAACTATATTCAATTATTTGAAATCGTTAAAGACATTGAATCCAATATTTAAAAAACGACCTGGGAATGAAATTAATGAATTTATATCACTTTTTATGGGATTATCAGATGATTTCTTCTGAAAAATGATAATCCAAAAACTTGGTTAGAAAATGAATTGAATGAGGGTTAGTTGAAGCAAAAATTTTTTCAAGAAATCATCCGGAATCGATGATCAGAAAATGAGATGAAGAAAGTATTACAAAAGCAATTCATAGGGATGTTTGTATTCAAAAAATGTTGCATATTTTTAACGATGAAGATAGTTTTCAATCGATTCTTAATAATCCTACCAAAATGCTTCAAAAAGGGATTTGAAAAATTCTAGACAGAATGAGAAGTAATAAATCCTCAGGTATTAGCATTGAAAGATGTCATACTGATACAACGAGTACTAATCTCTCCTTAGCCCATGGCCTTGCTAAAGCTTAGATAACTGACAACCCTCTAAGGAAAGACATTCCAACAATAGATTCTCCAATGAGAAAATTGGAAGCATTAATAAGTCAAATTATTAAAAAATCAATAGAAATCTGAAAACATCAATTAAAAATAGTCATGCTTTCTTAAAACTAATGGACAATGTAATAATACCTTTGGATCACATATTTGCCCCTTTTGAAGTAATAGCTTCTCTCTAAATCCGAATTAGTAGAAATTTTACTAATGCAATTAGTAGCATTCTATCTGACTGTTATATTAATAATTATAACACAACACCACTGATAACATAAGATTTTGTGTAACATATTGACAAACATTATGGACCCAACATCAAAAATGCTCTCAAAAAATGAACTACAGAAAACAAAATATTAGCTGAAGCTACATCTAAGCGAAAATTTGTGTTAAAATGCAGAAGTAATGACGTTATTCCTCAAAATATTTTATATCTCAACAAACGACAAAAAAATGATTAATTTTACAGTGTTACATGTCGAAAACAACTCAACAATTTTAATCATCATCATTCTTGGAAGTTACTAAAAATTGAAATTCGAGATATTAATTTTTAAAAAATGTGATACAAAACACCAAATTAAATTTGAATCCTTATTTTCTAATCAATATAACCGGTTGATGATAAATAAAGATGTTTGGTTTAAAAAATTTAACACAGACTCAAATACCACAAGAAATTATTGACATTATCTCCTTAGGACCTGATTATAACCCTGCTTCAAAATGTTCAAAACAAGAAGTTATTGATACTATAAAAAATGTAGAATCAGTTCTTCAATCATCAGATCTACAAAATGACTTTAAAGCAGGGTATTCAAATAGCCAAAGAAGACAGAGAAATTTCGATAAAATTATATGACAAAATTTTTTTTGAAAAATAACTCTGATATCCTTTTTACGAATGCAGGTAAAGGTAACCTCACGGTCTGTTTGAAAAAATCAGTTTATAACTTAAAAATGACTTATTTGCTTTCTGATACATCTACTTACATTCCTGTAAATAAAAATCCTTCAAAAAAACTACAGGCAGACACATCAAAAATTATAAAAAAATCTCAATGACAATAATTTTTGAAAATACGAATACCATAACAATCAACTTACTTTAACTGATACAGTTCTAGCTAAATGTTATGGTCTGCCAAAAATACTTAAACAAGATGACCCTTTTCGTCCAATGGACTCTCCAATCTCACCTTTGTTTGCAGATATCGTAATGGATGATTTGGAAGTGACATGTCTAAAAAAATTAAAAGAAA
>JAABKJ010000081.1:0-61398 GCA_011634705.1 Andricus grossulariae | reverse complement strand
CCATGTATCGATTTTACTAAAAATTTACTAAAAAAGATAAATTTATAACAAGAAATGAAATAGTTAAATTTTCAGTTAAAATAATTAATTTTCAATTAAAGAAAAAACGAATTTTTAACCAAATAGTTGAATTTTTAATAACAACAAAATCTATTTTCAATTAAAAATGGAACAATCAAATTTTTAGCTAAAAAAATGAATTAGCAATGCAAAAACAAATTTTTTAACATAATACTTAAATTGTCAATCAAGTAGATGAATTTTCGACTAAAATGATGAATCATCACAAAAAGAAAAGAATTTTTAACAAAATAGTACCACTTTCAACTAAGTAGTTAAATTTTCAACCAAAAAAGAGAAATTCACAACGAAAAATATAATAGTTGATATTTGAACCACAAAAGATTTTAATTTTTAAACCAAAAAGAATTTAATGCAACAAAAAAAAACTAATTTTCAACGAAAGAGTTGAATTTTTAACCAAAAAAGATTAAATTTCTACGACACCAGATGAACTTTTTAACCAAAAAGATGAATTTTTAACAAAAGTGTAGAATTTCCAACCAAGAAAGATTGTTCAGTCAATAAAGAAAAAAATGTTGAATTTTCCTGCCAAAAAGTTGAATTTTCTACAGAAAAGTTGCATTTCCAAACCAAAAATATGAATCTTCGACAAAAAAGTTAATTTTCAACCAAAAAATTTATATTTTTTATCAAAATAGTTGAATTTTTAACCCAAGAAATTGTAACTTCGACTGACATCCAGGTCTGATGGAATGTTGAGCTAGATCGGCCATTTAAAAGTAGTTTTTTTTAGGTTTAGAGATTTCAAAGAAAAATGTAACTTGTTTAGGTAAAGAAATTTTTTTATATTCAAAATACAACAATACGATATCTAGCGCATACGTTTGCGTCTTTGAGACGCATCGATCGACCTATTATTGAAACTTTCATGATCTAACAGTACTGATTTCTAAAGCTTAAAAAAATGGTTTATTCCGTTTATATGAGAAAAACTTGTTTGATATTCAAAATACGACAATACTATATGCAGTGTATTTGTTCGCGTCCTTGAGACGCATCGATTGGCTATTGATGAACCTTTTATGAACCACCAGTATCGATTTATGAAGTTTCAAAAAAATGTGTGCATTCTGTTTATATGAAAAAAAAATTTGTCCATATTAGGAATATTACAGTATTAGATGTTTGTACGCGTCTTCGAGACACGTTGAAAAATATATTGAGAACTTTTTATGACCTCTTATAATCTAGCAATACCGATGTACAAATTTAAAAAATATATGGTTTATCTTCTTGATACAAGAAAAACTTTTTTATTACTGGGAATATAACATCATGCATATGATATATTTGTTCGCGTCATCGAGACGCGCGGATTGACTTATTGACGAATTTTCGATAACTACGGTATCTTACATGGGAGGGGGGGGGGGATTGCAGAAAAGTGATCGAAATTTCCCTGACTCTTTCACGTTTTCCCTTAATTTCTCTGACCAGTTTATAATGCCTTGAACAGTAGCAACCCTGTTTATGTAAAATGAAAAACATAAAAATATGTATCGCAATTTCTGAAATGCTTGGATGTGCACATATTTGGATAGGCATGTTATCTACTCGTGTTTGTACACGAGATGCGTCGCATTATGAAACTGCAACATTAGCATACCGCTTTAAATTTAATAGAAATTCGCAAGCGTTGGCAGAGTCGGCACGACCAACTTTAATTAAATCTCTGGAATCATTCGGGCTTGAAATATGAGTTCAAAGAATTGTTCTATTCTTTTGTGCTTTCAACGGCAAGAAAATATTCAGTTAATGTTCCATGTAAAATTAATTATTTCTGCCATTTCATCTAATGGCGAAGTTCGAATTTTCCATGTGAAAAGCTTCGCAGTTGGAGTTATCTGTACCAAAGGAAAGGAAAACTAAGATGGATAATGCAAAAATTCTCTTCGGGAGGAAACAAGTAGGGTAGTAGATTAAACTAATTTTAAGATCAAAAGATCGAAGCTTTGCCGTCGAGTGAAATCAAAACTATTTCTTGCATCCTTTGATGGAACTGAAATAATTTATAATATTTTCATTATTTTAAAATCTTAAAATATCTTACGGGAATTGTTTAATTTTATAATTCCAGGCCTCGGACTCACTTCAAAGATAAAAAATAGTGTAACTATTAAATAGTAAATTAAAACAATAGCGTCAAAATAGTGTTACAATATTACCCACGGTGGTGATTCTCGACTTGTTGAGATATCGAATTGTAAGTACAGACGGGCGCGGTTATATCTCGGATGGGTGACCGTTCGTGATTTTCGCTTAGTCGTGTTTTAATTGCGTTTAACTACAAACTGTCGAGCGTGAGGTTTGACGCCGAGGATGAATGTGTGGGCAACTTGATGCTATCGAATGTCTACATCCAAACTGGTCTGCCTGTAACCGGCTGTGCTCAATAGTTTTGGTTTTCTACAGTTTTCCACTTCTCTGACCAAATGTGCAGGCGAATGCGAGGGCTTCTAATGTTAAGAGTTTAATGTCTGACGATCTCCTGTGGGAGGGGGCTATCAGACATGTGGAATCCCAAAAACGACATGGAGTAAAAAAACTAAAAAATATTTTAAAATATTTAAAAATATTGAAAAAAAACTAGGGTTATAAAACTTTTCAAGTATTAAACTTATGCGTCTGAATCAAAAAGTGTGCAATGGAAAATTAATTATATTTTTTAAGGAAAATTTAGTTTTTTAACCTAATATTTTATCCCTTCGCCTGTAAAGATTTTTTCGGCACTTCCCGCCCGTAAAAGTGGGTCTTTTACGTCCCCAGCCGTCTTTTCACCTTATTAATATAGTCAAAAAATTCCTACCTTTTACCCACCTTTACAGACGAAGGGTTAAAAGTATTAAAAATTAACTCCAATGTTGATTTAAAATGTTATTCTTTATTCATAGCAGGCTTCAAAGTATTTTCCCTATCCTCATCTTTTTTTCGTTTTTCGTACTTAAATGCTAACTGAATTAATAGAACCCAATAAGACAATCTAACCATTTTTGGTTGAAAATTCATTCTTTTTTGCTAAAAAAGTCTACTATTAGTTTTTTGGTAAAGAATTAATCTGTTTGGTTAAAAAATTTATAATTGGTTCAAAATTGAATTATTTTGTTAAAACTTCAACAATTTTGTTAGTCATACTTTTTGGTTGAAAATTCAACTATTTTGTTAAAAATTCGTCTTTTTCGCTTAAAAATTCAACAATCAGATTGACATTTGTTTCTTTCTTGACTAACAAGTTTGTTGGTAACCGTCTCGTTGAAAATTAATGTATTTAGTTTGAAAATTATCTTTTTTGTTGAAAATTCAACAATATGGCAGAAAATTTAACTATTTGGTTGAAAATTTGTATGTTTGTTGAAAATTCGTCTTTTTTGGTAGAAAATAATTTTTTGGTTATAAATGGAACCGTTTCTTCAAACATTATTCTGTTTTTAATTTTTGTTGAAATACCTTTTTTTGGTTGAAAATTAAACTCCTTGGTTGAAAGTTGAACTACTTTCTTCACATTTTTTTTAAATTATTTTTTTTTAACTGAAAATTTAAATATTTTAAAAATACAATTGATTGGTTGAAAATTAACTTTTTCTGTTGAAAATTCACATTCTCGGTTTAGAATTTAAACTATTTTGAAAAAAATGCGTTTTTGTTATCAAAAATTTAACAATTTAGTAGAAAATTTAACTCTTTGATTAGACTAGATGTGATGCTAGTTCTATCACTATTTAGTTGAAATTTTTTATAATTTGTTGAAAATAAGTCTTTTTGGAAGAAAAATTAATCTTCTTCGTTGAAATTGCAACTAATTGGTTACATTTTTTTCAATTTCAAATTCAAAGCGCTTTGAGTTGTAGAACATTTAATTGATACATAAAAAAACTATCCATTTAAAGATTTGTATACAATTTGAAATTTTTCAAAATTAACCAATTGAATTTATTATATAATGTACAAATTTAATTTAATTATTATTACATTATACTTAAATTTTTCAAATTCAATCGTTTAATCTTGTACAATTTAATATTGAAAGTCTTAATAGGGAATTTAAAAAAAATATTTTTCTTCTTTTTAATTTATCGAATTTTGATTGTCCTAAACGTAGAATTGTTCAATTTTTAAAGTTTTAATTTTGAATGAATTTGTTTGGTCAACTTTAATTTCAAATTTTTGTTTTCGAGTTTAAAAAATTTTAACTTTCTACAAAAAGACCCGATAATATGATTTTTAAACAAAAAAGTTAATTTTCTACAAAATAAATAAATTTTCAAATAAATAGTTTAATTTTTAACCAAATAGTTGAACTTTCTACCAAAAATAGTTGAATTGCCAATCAAAAATATAAATTTGCAACAAGAATGTTTATTTTCAAATAAATAGTTCAATTTTCTATGTAACAGTTGAATATACAACAAAAATTCAAAAGAGAAAAGACAATTAAAAAAAAAGCGCTTTAAGTAATACAATGTTTAATTGAAGCATGCATGAAACACTGTCCGTTTTAAGATCAAATTTATAAATTACATTTATTATAGATTGAAAACTTATAAATAAGACAAATTTATAATCCAATCGCTCAATATTGTACAATTTAAAATTGAAAGTCTTAATGGAGGAACAATTTTCCATTTTTCTTCCTGAATTTGTCGAATTTAAATTGCCCTAAACATACAATCGTGCAATTTAAATTTTTTTTATTTTAAGTGAATTTGTTTGAAAAACCTTTCATTTGGAATTTTTCTTTTTGGAGGTCTCAAAATTAAAATTAATCGATAGCTTCTATTTAAGAATCGTATAATCCAAAGCTTCGAATTTTAATTTATTAAAAATTTTAAGGCTACTTCTTTGACATTTTACAATTTAGAATGATTTATCTTGAAATACTATCTCATCTTGAAGATGACAACATTAATAAAATGCAACTTCAAAGACCTTCAATTTGAAATTGTAAAATATTAAAAGTTTGATTTCGAAATGGTTCGATTTTGAATGTTTAATTTTCGAAAAATTTTAAACGCTTCTAAAAACTGCTCTGCAAAAAATTCATTATTTTGATTATTCTTTTTTGAATGCTTCAAATTATAAATTGTTTAATGTTGAAGGCTTGACTTTAAACATTTAAATGACTCGGAAAAACGTTTAAAACCCGGCAAATGACCGGAATTTTTTTTCAAATTTAAGTAGCCACCCTGAATATTTTTGGGCGGCTTCAAATCTCGAGTAATAATTATTGCAATCGTGGAGAGAGCATTGTCTGGCGAAGAAAAATTTCATTTTGAAATACTCTTATCGATTCCTTTGGTCTCGTGTATCAATTTGGCGAGGTTTAAGAAGCTTTGAAGTTTCTTTGAAAATATGAGAGCTCTCGTCAGATCGTCAGACACGATTACTTAAAATAGGATTTTATGAGGCGAGACGAAAGAACTTATCAAAGAGCCAAGAGTATCATAGTATCGATCGAAATGGTGTCAACTTACAAAATGAATTTCGCAAAAAAAAAAAAAAAAAAAAAAACAATTTCACTTCAGAATATTTCTAAGGCAGTTAAATGCATTGTCAGTAAACCTAAGTACTTGCAAATATTAAGGCTTTAAACAATTTTTTTAAAAAGAATAATAAAAATATTAAACTGTCAGACTTCACAGCCCAAAATTCTAGCTCTCAAAATAGGAGAAATGGAGTGATTTTTCACGAAAATAGGGATTATATTCTTTTAAATTATATTAATGTAGACATCATATTGAATTTTTAACCAAATAGTTATATTTTCAAATCAAAAAGACGAATTTTGTCGAAGAAAATTGAACTTTCAACCGAAAAAGATGAATTTTTAACCAGGAAGTTTAATTTTCTAACAAAGCACGGATTTTCAACAAAAATTCAAACAAAACAAAAAATTCAACAAAAAGACAAATTTTCAAAAAAAGACTTAAGTTTTCAAGCTAAAAAGTTGAATGTTTTAGAAAGAAGTTGACTTTTAAGCCGAAAAAGATGAATTTTTAACAAGAAAGTTATTTTTCAATCAATAAACATAAATTTTTAACCAAGCAGTTGAATTTCCCAAGGATAAATTTTCAATCAAAAATAAAATAGTTAAATATGCAGATAAACAAATGACTTTTTAACCATTTTCAGCCGAAAATATGAATTTTCCACCAAGAAGATTAATTTTTAACCAAAAAAGACGAATTTACAACAAAATATATGAATTTTCAACAAAATTGTTAACGTTTAAAACTAAAAGGACGAATTATCTATATAACGGTTGAATTTTTAACCCGAAAATATTATTTATGAACAAAAAAGTTCATTTTTTAGTAAATAGTTAAATTTTCAAATAAACAGTTTAATTTTTATAAAATGTATGAATTTTCTTACAAAATATTTGAATTTTCTACCAAAAATATGAATTTTCAACCAAATAGTATATTTTTCTGCAAAACACTTGAATTATAAAAAGGGTGATTTTCAACTAAAATGATGAATCTTTGCACAAAAAAGATTTTAATTAAAAATTTTAAAAAGCCGAATTCAACCAAAAAAAGACGTATTTTCAACAAAATAGTTTAATCCTCTATCAAAAATGATTAATTTTCAATTAAACCTGTTCATTTTTAACCAAAGAGAATGAATTTTCAACCAAGAAGATTAACTTTCTACCAAAAAATATGAATTTTCAACAAAATACATGAATTTTTAACCAAATAGTTGAATTTTCAACTAGATAAGATCAATTTAAAATATCAATCATTAACAAAAAATGGAATAGTCACAATTTCACTTGAAAAAATTAATTCTCAACCAAAGAAATGAATTTTTAACTAAAATGATGTATTAACAAAAAATTTCAACAAAGAAGTTCAACATTCAAGTAAATAGTTGAATTTTCCACCAAAAAGATGATTTTTTAATCCAAAATATTAATTTTCTACCCAAAAGGTAAAATTTTTAACCGAAAAAATTACTTTCCTACCAAAAAAGTTAAATGTACAACTGAAAAAAAAAATTTGCAACCAAATCGTTGAATTTGTAACTAAAAAAGATCAATTTTTCAGTTTAAAAAATTAATTTTCGAAATAGTTTAATTTTCTACAAAAAAGTCGACTTTTAAAGAAAAGTAATTTTGAACTCAAACTATGAATCTTCAACCAAAATAGTTGAATCCTCTATCAAAATTGTTTAATTTTTAACCAAACAGTTTAATTTTTAACCAAAAAGAATGAATTTTCAACCAACAAGATCAATTTTCTACCAAAAAATTTAAAATATCAATCTTTAACCAAAAATAGAATAGTTACATTTTCAGATAAAAAAATTATTCCTCAAACTATGTTTCAAAAAAATAGTTACATTTTCAACCAAGGAAGTAAATTTTCAACTAAAATGATACATTTAAAATAACTGCAACCAAATAGTTGAATTTTCATCCAAAAAGATGATTTTTTAATCAAAAGATTAATTTTCTACCAAACAGGTTTAATTTTCAACAAATACATGAATTTTCTAACAAAATAGTTGAATGTTCAACTAAAACAGATAAATTTGCAACCAAATTGCTGAATTTTTAACTAAAAAAGGATCAATTTCCCACAAAAAATTGAAGTTAAATTTTCAGTTAAAACAATTAATTTTCTACCAAAAATAAAATGAATTTTCAACCAAAGAGATGAATTTTCAAGCAAAGAAATTAATTTTTAAAGAAGCAGTTCAACATTCAACAAATTAGTTTAATTTTTGAACTAAAAATATGACTTTTTAGCAAAGCAGTTGCATTTTCAGCAAAAAATTTAATTTTTAACCAAATAGTAGAATTTTAACCAAACAAGATGAATTTCGAACCAAAAATTTAATTTTTGAATGAGTATTATTTTTAAAATCCCCAAGTCAAAAATGTTAATCCTACTATGAAGCAGAACATATTCTCCGATTCTAAAATATTTTGAGTTGTTTTCTTCTTGGAATTTTGTAGGAAAAGTTTTTTTTTACTCGACACCAATTTTCATGGGGGAAAAATGGTTTTGGTTGTTAGTCAAATATTATAGAGATGTATCACTACAATGTAAATATGTCTTCTGATTCGCTTTCATGACATATAATGTGGTATAAACAATATACAATATAAATAAATTTGCTTCCTCATAGAGGGAAATTTTTCTCTAACAAAAGAAAAAAATGAATGCTATCAACATTTTTCAAGCTTATGTTTATGTCTTATCGAAAATTTTTTTTTTTTTCAGAAAATTAGAGAGCCCATGAACATGAAAATCGATATGTTCTGTTCCAATGAACAACTTTTTAAATCACGGTAGTGTTATTTACCAAATTAGAAAAAAAGTCTTCTTCATACAAAAAATGTAACCACTTTTTTTCAACTCTCGAAGTCGCTATTGATTCATCAAGAATGGTCATCAAAAGTTCGTCAATAGGTCAATCCACGCGCCTCGAAGACGCGAACAATTACATAAAATGCAGTGCTGTTATATTCTCAATAAAAAAAAACTCGTCTGAGCAAGGTAAATAAGTTTGTTAAAAAAATTAAAAAGGACATTGGTAGGTTATGGTAGGTCATGAAAGGTTCTTCAATTGGGCAATCGATATGTGTCTCGAAGATGCGAACAAATAGATCATATACATTACTGTTGTATTCCTAATATTAAGATTTTTTTTCCTCGTATCGACAAGATAAAGAACATATTTTTTTAATTTATATATCGGTATTGCCAGAGAATAAGAGGTCATAAAAAGTTCTCAATATATTTTTCGACGAGTCTCCAAGACGCGAATATACATGTCCGAGACAGTACTGTAGTATTCCTAATATGGACAAAGTTTTTTTCATATGAACAGAATACACACATTTTTTGAAACATCATAAATCAGTTCTGGTGGGTCATAAAATGTTCAACAAACGCGTTACAGTTACTAAAATAATTTAACGATCCGGGTAACACGTTACTGTCAAACACTGCTTCTAAATATTATATTTCAAAAGTTTCTGTCTTGGGAAGATAAATAAATCAAATGGAAAATATTGCAGAATATCTCACCTGTTCGAACGTCAGCGTAGGGGTCGCCGACATCGTTTTCATGATATATCACCGAGTGCAATGTCTCGTTGATTTGATGTGGCGGAAAATAATAATGTGCCTTTTCCACAAACCAGGCTCCATCCTGGGGTGACACTATTTGGCCATGGAAAACGCCATCGCTAATACTTCCAAAAACGTGACTCCCAGGATCTCCTGAACATTGAAACAAAAAGGTATTAGTAATTTGAGTTTGGAAAAAGAGAATAATGAATTTTGTGTACGAACAGACTTCACAGCCAAAAATGATTCTAAGATTTCAAGTCGAAATATATTGAATTTTCAACAAGATAGTTAAATTTTCAACAAAATAGTTGAATTGCCATCAAAAAATGATTTTATACCAAAGGAGATGAATATTTAACAAAAGAGGTGAGTTTTCAACCTTGAAAGTCGAATTTTCAACATAAAAGTTAATTTTCAAACAAAAAAGATGATTTTTCAACAAAATAGTTGAACTTTCAAGCAAAAGAGACAACTTTTCAACGAAATAGTGCAGTCTCAAAAAAAAAAGGTTAAACTTCACCCGAAAAAAGTTGTATATTTCATTCGAAACCATGTCAGTTGGTGACCTGTAATTATTTCCAAAAGCGCCACACTGACACGTGAATAGTTCCACAAATGGCCACTGAATAACGCACAATCTTTTCTCTAACCGTACTGTTGGGAAAAATAATGCCACCAGATGGCACTCTAGCTCGGGCCAAACGACATTTAAAATCTCGCACCATACGAGATTACCAATCATAGCCAAAGCAGTTAGCTGCCATGCTAGTCGTATATTTTCACAACTCACTTTTCAGACTTCCCTGCAGTCTCATAAAATGCTGATTTCGAATAAAATATCGTACATCACTCGTATTTTACACATGTCTCTTCATGTGGAGATCAATGTTCGCAGGACGACTTGAAAAGTTTTAGCTCGCCATGCAACTCGCCAACTAAAAACAGTTGCATATAATAAATAAATAATATAAAGAAGTACGAATTTTTTAAAAGACAGTTGGATTTTCGACAAAAAAGTTAATTTTTAACAATGAAGAATTTTCGATCAAATGATATGACTTTTCTGTCAAGAAAAATGAATTTTTAATCCCAAAAACAAATTTTCTATCCAAAAAAAGGCGAATGTTCAACAAATAGGTTGAATTTTCAACAAAATAATTAAACTTTTAACTAAATAGTAGAATTTTTAACCACATACTTGAATTTCCATCCTACAAAGATGAATTTTCAAGCCCAAAATATGAGTTTTTTGAAAGACGGTTGAATTTTCGACAAAAAAGTTCATTTTCAACAAAGAAAGATGAATTTTCAATCAAACAGAAGGAATGTTCAGCAAAATAGTTGAATTTTTGATTTAAATAAAGATGATTTTAAACAAATGGTTAAATTTGAAAAAAATAATTAAATTTTGAATCAAATAGTAGAATTTTTTACAGAAACAGATGAGTTCTGAAACAATTTTCAGTAAAAAAATAAAATTCACTCAAAAAAAGAACTAATTTTCAACAAAATAGTCAGATTTTCAACCAAAGAGATTAATCTTCAACCAAGAAAGATGAATTTTCAACCCAATAGTTAGGCCAAAAATACGATTTTTTCAGTAAACAGTTGATTTTTAGCAAAGAAAGATAAAGAAATTTTTAATCATGAAACAGTTCTTTTCTGCCAAGAAAGTTGAATTTTAAATCCAGAAGGACGAGTTTTCTATACAAAAAAGATGAATATTCAACAAAACTGTTGACTTTTCAACGAAAAAAATTA
Source organism: Andricus grossulariae (assembly GCA_011634705.1). Classification (NCBI taxonomy): domain Eukaryota; kingdom Metazoa; phylum Arthropoda; class Insecta; order Hymenoptera; family Cynipidae; genus Andricus; species Andricus grossulariae. Next base: position 50,470 of record JAABKJ010000081.1, on the reverse strand, counting down.
AATTTTTAACCAAATAGTAGAATTTTCATTTAAAAAAATGAATTATCAACCAAATGGTCAAATTTTCAAAGAAAAAAGATTAAAATTCAACTGAAAACAGTTGCATTTTTAACTCAACAGTTGAATTTTAAAGCCCAAAAGATAAATTTTTGGAATGAGTGTTAAGTTTCCCAAAAAAGATGTTCATTTTCAATAAAGAAAGATGAATTTTCAACGAAGAAAAATTACTTCTCTACCAAAAAAGATTAACTTTTCAATCAAAAAGGACGAATCTTCAGTAAACTAGCTTAATTTTCGAGAAGAAAAGATGACTTTAACCAAATAGTTGAATTTTCAACAAAATAATTAAATTTTGAATGAAATAGTAGAATTTTTAAGAAAAAGAGATGAATTCTGAACCCAACATATATAGGTAGACTTTTCAAAAAAAAAAAAGAATTTACTTGCAACCAAAAAAATCAGATTTTTTTATTGGATTCTATTAATACATTCGGATTTAAACGAAAAACCAAGAAAAAGAGTAAGTTTTTTGAAAGCAGGGAACAAAGAGGAATTCTTTTAAAAAAATGTAAGAGGGAACATATGGGAAAGAGTATAAAGTCTATATATTGGAATGGATTGAATATTTAAGAAAATTAAAAAGTAAACGAATAATCCATATTCGCCTTCGCTGGTACAATAAAAAAAAATATATTTGACAATCTATACTTTCAATATATCAATAATTTAATTAATTTGCTCTCAGTACCCAAGAACCCAAGAGTCGAGAGATTAATTGAAAAATTTCAATTAAAAGTTTCATCTCCTTGAATGAACATATTTCCGACCTGTCTGGTTATTGATTTATAAAATGTTCAAAGCTCCCAGAATTATATCTTCATCAACCAAGTTTTCTATCAATTATCAATCAGATTTTATTCAGCAAAGGGCGCTCATTGTTCACGACAAGCCTGCGTTAATTAAATTTCAATTTTTCCTGAATGAATATAATTCATAATTTAATGCAAACACCAGATTCGGAGATAAACAATTTATTTATTTTTGAACGAAGACATTGTAACTAAAATGGAAGTATAAGAATTATTTTATATTTTTCTTTCAAATCAAATTGAAATAAGTAGCTGAATGAAAATTATGATGAGAACAAATTAACGTTCTATTCATAATACCATACTAGTTTCACGAAAGTAGTTTCAACCGTACCAAAGGCTATTATAAACTTTGAATATTTCTTGCATAATGCAAGTCCATCCGGAGTTCATTTTAGCCCACAGTAAAATTTCATAGAAACTAGTAACTAGTAACGTTAATTTATGATTTGCGTTTAATTTTTCTGTTCTTTTCTGGTTTTCATGGTCAAGTGCTTATACACTGAGACTTGGAATTAAGTACGGTTTCTGGCATCTCCTGCAGTTGTCTTTAACATAAATCCAGACAATCCAAACGTAAGCAGGCCTGATGCAACTAAAGCGCTGAGAGTGCGGCCCTCATGCTTTTGTCACGCTTGACTGAGCATCGCCCCCCCCCTTTCGGCCCCTCGGCTCCTCTTATCACGAAACCGCCGAGGCATCAATTCTCGGAACGACGTAAACCCAAACTGATTGAATCCAAGTTCCAGTGTAGTTTAAAAATAACATTATTTAACAAAATCTAAGTGCTTTCAAATATTAAGGTTTTCAAATTGAGGTTGTTACAGTTCATATCAAAGCATAAAGCGTTCCAATTTCGAAAAATAAAAGACCCTGGGGTCCTATGATCTGCATTTTTACCCAAAAAGCAACTATATACAATTTAGCCCCGATCAAACAAAATTTTGTGAGGAATTCTGCCAAAATCGCCCGGAAAACACGAAAAAACATGTTTTCCTTAATTTACTTCAAAATCACTAGTTTTATTAAAAAATTGTTTAAATGAAAGTTGTAGATCTCTATTTAAAAAATAAATAACAATTTTTTGCACTTAAAATCCCTCATTCGGCAGTTTTTGTTTGTTATCCAAAATTTTGCAAAAAATAATCTTTAAAAACAAAAAATTGAATATTATTCTTTCACGTCAATCAATTTCGCAACGTTTGTAAACGAAAAAATAAAACTGTTTTAAATTACTGAAATCCACTTTGTTGTGTTCGATTATCGTAAAAATAATGTGGTATATAATTTTATATGGTAATAACTTATTATTACGTTATATTTATTATTTTAATAAAATAATCTATACTTAATATTCGGAAAACATTCTAACTTTTCATTCAACACTCGGTACTCGGATTTTCTTTCATGAATTACTTTTATTTGATATCCACCCAAGCACTCTGAAATGTACACAAAAATCGGGAAAAAATTCTAAATTTCCTCGAAACGCTCAGTTCTCGGATTTCTTTTCCCTTATTACTTTTATTTGATTCCAGGCAACGGAAAATTGAGGTAGTTTGGAATTCTGTTTTTTTAATTGTGAATCTTTTTCATACTCACTTTGCATAAAATTATTCATGATTAAATAGATTTCTTTTCGATCTTAATTTTTACATTTTTAAATAGAGACACTAAACGCATGATTCGTTCCAATCTGCAGGGTTTGCTTATGAATATTTTCAGAATTCTTTTAATTGAGTCTAAATATTTTTAACTCAATTTATTGAAGGAAATCTTTTTATTTAAAATTTTTTGAACGAAGCATGCATTAAATATTAGCAATGTTAGAAATACATTCAATTTTTGATTGTTTCTTTTCCTAATTGGAAAATGTAATAATCTAAATAGATTGGTTCAGGATCACCCATAAAAATAAAGTAAATAAAAGTTTAATTCCAATATCCTTATCAGAAGACGGCGTTTTATCCTCTCCACGCACTCTTAAATGTTCGAAAAAGTGTGTGGGTGGATAAAACTCAGCCTTCCGTAAAGAATATTGAGATCTTTTATAAATATAATTTTTAATTTTTAATAATTATGATTTTTATAAAAGAAAATAAATAAATTTTTATGATTTTTTCCGAGCACAATCTTCCGATTTACAGTTACTTTCCAGGTAAAAAAAAAAGAATAGGACCCCAAGGTCTCTTTCATTTTCTGAAATTGGTATTTCACCCTACGCCCTATTCTATACTTGAATTGAATGCTCTCAAGAATCACAAGGGGAATTTACACCCTTCGGAATTTTGTTTGGACTCATACTTCTACCAGTAATAGGTTACCAAACTTGTTATATGCTACAGTAATAAGATGCGCTTTTTAGGAACTCTCAAGAAAAACGGCTTTTAAAAAATTTCCTCATGTTACATGGACCGTGGATGCGAGTCTTTCATCTCCCGGTTAGATCAGGCGGTGGCGATCCGAGTTTGTAACCGGAAAGTCCGAGCTCGATTCTTGATGCAGGATTTTTTTAATTACAGTTGAATATTGAATTTAATCAAATCTCTCTCAATGTTAAGTGGAGATTTTCATTCATTAACACTCGCACTCATTCCACATGCTAAAGTGTTTAGACCATTCCAGTCCTGCCAGAGCGAGGGTCACATTTCACTGAAGTTGCGGCCACTTTTAAATCCCTTAAACCACTTTTGAAATCTTTCTGAAATCGTTTGAAATATTTGAAATCAGATATACAACGTCTTTGTGAAATCTTTTGAATCTTTGTGAAATATTTCTGAAATCATTTCAAATCTTTAAAATCCATGAAATCTTTGTGAAATCTTTAAAGATCGTTGAAATCTGATGTACAACGTCTTTGTGAAATCTTTTGAATCTTTGTGAAATCTTTTCAATCCTTTTTAAATCTTTCTGAAATCATTTGAAATCTTTCAAACCTGATATACAACGTCTTAATGAAATCTTTAAAATCTTTTTCAAATCTTTCTGAAATCATTTGAAATCTTTAAAATCCATAAAATCTTTGTGAAATCTTTGAAATCTGATGTACAACGTCTTTGTGAAATCTTTTGAATCTTTTTGAAATCTTTTAAATCCTTTTCAAATCTTTCTGAAATCATTTGAAATCTTTCAAACCTGATATACAACGTCTTAGTGAAATCTTTAAAATCTTTCTGAAATCATTTGAAATCTTTAAAATCCTTGAAATCTTTGTGAAATCTTTAAAAATCTTTCAAATCTGATGTACAACGTCTTTGTGAAATCTTTTGAATCTTTGTGAAATCTTTTAAATCCTTGTCAAATCTTTCTGAAATCATTTGAAATCTTTCAAACCTGATATACAACGACTTAGCGAAATCTTTTTCAAATCTATCTGAAATCATTTGAAATCTTTAAAATCCTTGAAATCATTGTGAAATCTTTTGAATCTTTGTGAAATCTTTTAAATCATTTTCAAATCTTTCTGAAATCATTTGAAATCTTTAAAATCCTTGAAATCTTTATGAAATGTTCAAAAATCTTTGAAATCTTTAAAACCTGATTTAAAACACCTATAGGTGTGAAATCTTTCAAATCTTTCAAATCTTTCAGAAATCATATAAAAGCTTTAAAATCGTTGAAAAATTTGTGAATTTTGTTGAAATCTTTAAAAATCTTTGGAACCTTTAAAGTTTAAACCCTTATTTGCAAAGCTTATGTGAAATCTTTAAAATCTTTGTGAAATCTTTTAAATCCTTGAAGTCTTTGAGACCTTTTGAAATCTTTCTGAAATCGTTTGAAATCTTTCAAATCTAATGCAAAACGTTTTTGTGAAATCTTCGCGAGATTTTTTTAATCTTTGTGAAATATTTTAAATCCTTTTCAAATCTGTCTGAAATCATTTGATATCTTTAAAATCCTTGAAATCTTTGTGAAATCCTCAAAAATCGTTGGAACCTTTAGATAAAACCTGATTTAAAACGCCTACGTGAAATCTTTGGAATCTTTTGAGACCTTTAGATATCTTTTTGTAATCTTTGAAATCTTCGTGAAATCCTTGAAATCTTTCAAATCTTTCGGAAATCATATAAAAACTTTAGAATCCTTGAAAATTTTGTGAGTTTTGTTAAAATGTACAAAAATCTCTGGAATCTTTAAACCCTGATTTAAAACGCCTAGAGATGTGGAATCTTTGAAATGTTTGTCAAATCTTCCAAATGCTTGAAATCTTTTGAGACCTTTTGAAATCTTTGAAATCTTTATGAAATCCTTGAAATCTTTCAAATCTTTCTGAAATCATATGAAAACTTTAAAATCCTTGAAAACTTTGTGCATTTTTTTGAAATCTTTAAAAATCGTAGGAATCTTTAAGCCCTGATTTACAACGCCTATGTGAAATCTTTGAAATCATTGTGTAATCTTTTATATCCTTCAAATCTTTGAGACCTTTCGAAATCTTTCTGAAATTTCTAAAATCCTTAAGATCTTTGACAAATCTTCAAAAATCTTTGGAATTTTTAGATAAAACCTGATTTAAAACGCCTACGTGAAATCTTTGAAATCTTTTAAATTTTTGAAATCTTTTGAGACCTTTTGGAATCTTTCTGTAATCGTTGAAATCTTCGTGAAATCCTTGAAATATTTAAAATCTTTGGGAAATCATATAAAAACTTTAAAATCCTTGAAAACTTTGTGAATTTTGTTGAAATCTTTAAAAATCTTTGGAACCTTTAAACCCTGATTTACAACGCTTATGTCAAATCTTTAAAATCTTGGTGAAATCTGTTAAATCCTTGAAATCTTTGAGACCTTTTGAAATCTTTCAAATCTAATGTAGAATGTTTTTGCGAAATCTTTTGAATCTTTGTGAGATTTTTTAAATCTTTGTGAAATCTTTTAAATCCTTTTCAAATCTTTCTGAAATCATTTGAAATCTTTAAATCCTTGAAATCTTCAAAAATCTTTGGAATCTTTAAAACTTGATTTTCATCGCCTATATGAAATCTTTGTGAAATCTTTGAAATCCTTGAAATATTTGAGACCTTTTGAAATCTTTCCGAAATCGTTTGAAATCTTTAAAAACTGATGTTCAACGTCTTTGTGAAATCTTTTAAAATCTTGATGAAATCTTTGCGAAATCTGCTGTAATCTTTGAAATCTTTGTGAAATCTTTGAAATCTTCCAAATCTTTGCGAAATCTTTGGAATCTTTAAAATCTGTTGTACAAAGCCTTTGTGAAATATTTCAAATCTTTGTGAAATCTGTCAAATCCCTGAAATCTTTTGAAACCTTTTGAAATCTTTGAAATCATTGTGAAATCCTTAAAATCTTTGTAATATCATTCGAAATCCTTTGAATCTTTAAAACCGGATGTACGCCGCCTTCGTGAAATCTTCTGAATCTTGGTGAAATCTTTGTGAAATTTTTTGGAAGCTTTGAAAAATTTGTGAAATCTTGCGAAACATTCTGAAATCTTTTTAAATATTTATGAAATCTTTGTTTACTCAAAAGTGGAGTGGTCAACCAGAAGAAAATTCTAATCCTGAAACTGAATTAACATCGACATTTTCAACTAATAATTTTTATAATTTGTAAGTAGAATATGACAAAAAATATATACTTTAACATTTTTGATCGAATTTTAAATATGAAAATACTAAAGGATTATAAGAATACTAAAAGATTGAAAGAGTTAAATTACTACTTGGATTTCAATATAATAAATGTTTTATGAGAAAAAAAAATTTAAGGAGATTTTCAGGTTTTAAAGGTTAACAAAATTCAAGGTTTTCAAGGTCGCTGGACACCCTGCCATAGAAAAACTAGACACACACAACTCTCGATATAAGACCCTCCGGTTAATGGCGTTCCTAGAACTGATGGCCTCCGCAGTTTCGTGATGAGAGGAGCTGCCGGGCCGAAAGATAGGTTGTGCTCAGTCAAGCGTGACAAACAGCACAAGGGCCGCGCTCTCAGCGCGTTATTCGCATCAAGTTGCGTCATACGCCCAAATACAACAGAAATGGTTCATGCGGCCCTGCCTGTTCACGTTTGGGCTCCCCCGATATCAGATCAAGGCCAAGACAAGCCATGACCGAAACCGGTCTTATATCGGGAGTTGAGTATACAAAGTTAGAGAACAAGTTCGGATACTTTCCGGACAGACCTCGTATTAATCAACTACTGGGAGGAGTATGAATCAAAACAAAAGTCTGAAGGGTGTGGGTTCTCCATAGATTTGATTTTAGTGGTCTGATTCTGAATATAAACTTTGAAAGCTTACCAACAAGGTGTCCCTGGTAGATATGCGAGGTATCGAGATCCTCCTCTTTCCCGGAAGGACCTTCTATCACTAGATTATCACTAAATGTACTCAAGTCTCGCTTCAGACGAAGGCGAAATTCTCTTCCGTGAGAACGGAACTTTACAGTCACTGCGTTGTCACGGGTAACTGATCTTTTGGCTCTCAAGTGGTTTCGATGAACCTCGTGGGTGGGATAGGAAAGAGTTTCGTAGTGGCGAATGTATTCGTTCAGTCGACGAGCTGCAAAAAGAGAAACAAACCACGAAAAATTAAAACAATTTCATTTTTAAATGTAATTTACTTATATTTAGTTCTGAATGAGGACGAAATGCATTTTTTGAAAACAAAGCACAGGTTATGTTTATGAGATAATGTATGTCTTTAGGAGGACGAACATGTTTGAAAAGAACTAGACTTCACAGTCCAAAGTGCTCTCAAAACAAGGTAAATAGGATGATTTTTTACGAAAATATGGGAATCATAGGGGAACAAATTCTTTTAAATCAAATTAAGGTATAGGTACAATATTGAATTTAATAACGTCAAACGGGGTAATTTCAGACATGTGGGGTAAATTCGAAAATTCCTGAATTAATAGTTTAAATTACTTAAGGTAGGTGGTTTTAACCAGAATATATAGAACCAGTTGAGGCTTGAACTGATTCGAGATTCTTGTAACAGTTTTGAGTAATTTATCCTATCAATTTAGGAAATTTAGGGGTGTCCGAATTTACCCCACACGTCAGAAATTGCTGCATTTAATTGTATGAAAAGATTAAGATTTCAAGTCGAATTTTATTGCATTTTAAACAAAAAAATTAAACTTTCAACAAAAAAAAAAGAGTAATTTTATAGAAAAAGAGAAAAATTTTCAACGAAAGAGTTGAGTTTACAAGCTAAAAATCGAATGTTATAGAAAACAGTTGACTTTTAAATACAAAAATATGAATTTTCAACAAAAAAGTTAATTCTCACAAAGACGATTTTTCAACCAAACAGTAGAATTTTTAAAGAAACACACAAGTTGATTTTAGACAAAATATTTGCATTTAAAAACCAAATAGTTTAACCTTCAAACAAAATAGAAGAATTTCCGACAAAAGAGTTGAACTTTTAACCGAATAGTTCAATTTTGAAGCCAAAAAGACGAACTTTTTCGAAGACAGTTGAATTTTCCATTAAGAAGTTCATTTTCAACCAAGAAAGATGACTTATTTATCATAAAAGATGAATTTTCAATCCAAAAATACGAACTTTTAACAGAACAGCGAAGGTTCGACCAGAAAAGATGAATTTATCAAAACTGTTAAACTTTTAAATAATAATTCAAATTTTAACAAAATAGTTACATTTTTAACCAAAAAGCTGAATTTTAAAACTAACAATGATGAATTTTTAACCAAGAAGATTAATTTTCCTCCAAAAGACGAATTTTCAACAAAATACATGAATTTTCAAACAAAGAGTACAATTTTCAACTAAAAAAAGATCAGTTTTAAACTGAAAAATAGAATAGTACAATTTTCAGTTTAAAAAATTACTTTTCAACAAAAAAAGGAATTTTTAACAAATTAGTTGAATCTTCAATCAAATAAATAAGTAAATTAAAAAAAAAACATTACATTTTGAACAAATTAGTTGACTTTTTAATCCAGTAGTTGAATTTACATCCAACAAAGATGTATTTTTAAATCAAATGGACGAATAAAAAAAATGAATTATTAACCAAACAGTAGCATTTACAACCAAATAGTTGGACTTTTAGGCAAAAGAGATGAATTTTCAACAAAATAGTTTAATTTCTAACCAAATAGTTGAATTCTAGAGCAAAAAAAAACTAATTTTTTAGAAGACAGTTGAATTTTCAATCAAGAATGAAGAATTTTTAACCAAGAACTTTTCTACTTGAAAATTTGAATTTGTAATCGAATTTTCAACAAAATTGTTGAATTTTCAAATAAAAAATATGAGTTCTTAACAAAATAGTTGAACTTTAACAAAATGTGATAGCTGATGTTTTAACCAAAAAAAGATTCTAATTTTTAATAAAAACCAGTTGAGTTAAATCCAAAAATATGATTTAAAAAAATGTAATAGTTATTATTTTAACCGAAAAATATTTTAATTTTAAATTAATAACATTTCAATTCAACGAAAAAATACCAATTTTGAACAAAATAGTTGAATTTTCAACCAAAAAGGTCATTTTAAAATAAATAGTAGAATTTTCTACAAAAATAATGGAATTTTCCATCAAAAATGGCAAATTTTTACCTAAAAAATATTAACTTTCAAACAAAACATTTTTATTTTTGACTAAACAGTTGCATTTTCCCTGAAAACGATCAATTAACATGAAAAAACCAATTTTCAACAAAATACCTGAATTTTCAACTAAAAACGATCAATTTTCAACAAAAAAATGGAATAGTTGCATTTTCCGAAAATAAATTAATTTTCAACAAACAAAAAAACGAATTTTCAACAAAATAGACTCAACTCCTGATACAAGACCCCCCGGTTTACGATATTCCTAGAACTGATGGCATCCGCAGTTTCGCGATGAGAGGAGCCATGGGGCCGAAAGAGAGAAAGTGCTCAGTCAAGCGTGACAAACAAACTTGAGGGCCGCACACTCAGCGCATTAGTTGCATCAGGTTGCGTCATGCGTCCAACCCCAACAGAAATGGTTCACGCGGCCCTGCCCGTTTACGTGTGAATTTCCCCGATTTAAGATCAAAGCCAAGGCCATGTCCGAAAACGGTCTTATATCGGGAGTCCAAAAACAGTTGGACTTTCTTGTTAGGTTGTATTAATTCAGTTCGCATTTAAACGAGGAAACGAGAAAAAGGGGGAAAGGAGGAAGATTCTTGAAAACAAGAGAAAAAAGAGGAATTATTTTAAAAAAGGGGAAATAGAGAAATAGGGGAAAGACTACAAAGTCTGAAAGAATATCTTCCTGATTAGTGAGATTTCGCATCTAAATGCCAAACTAAAAATCGCGGTAGCTTTAATTAAATCACTGAAACCAGAAAAGACTTCAATCTTGTGTGAGGTAATTGCAAGACTGGTCGCTGCAAGGCATTTCCTGCCGAGGTTACTTAAATACTATCCCTTTCAACCTTTCAGATAACGACAATGACTGGTCAGAACCAGCGAAAAGCAATTTCACCACGCTTAGAGTTTTTCAAATCGTCTAGACTTATGTCGTGGTTATTTTCACACTGAAGAAGCAAGAGGAAAAGACAGGGTTCAACCGGAAATTAAAACTTTTAAAAACTGGTTCAATAAGGAAAAGGTTCCACAGAAATCTCTATTTCGAAACGATATATCTTTTCGTAATCAAAGAAACTTTAGAAATCTTGTAACAGCGATCACAGCGGTTCAGTAGTTCAATTTTAGGTAAAAAATGGGATTTTTTCGAAAAAAATGGGATTGAAAGAGGATTTAATTTATTATTAAAAGCTTTTTGCATAATATGGGTATCTCGTGAATATTGAACGAAAGTGCCCTCTATCAGTAAATAGATTTTGATTTATTAATCTCATTAATGTTTGTCTAGTGTATTCTTTTCAGTAGACAACCCTGAATTGTTGAAGGTATTTAGAGTAAGCTAGAAAGAAATAATTTCAATGAAAAAGAAACAATTATTTCAAAAACCTCATTTTTCTTCTTTTTTTTGTTTTGTTTTGTTTCCTGAAACTTTTAAATTTGTTTCTAATATATTTTCATCAGCTGAAAGCTATCAGATGTTCATAACATTTTGTAATGTCACTTTAAAAAAATATCAGAGTGTAAAAAACGGAAATTAAAAACATGAATATTCAAGAAAATAAAAAAATTATGAAGATAATATTTTTGTAGAAATTCGTGTTCTTGATCTAAAAATTCAACAAGTTAGTTGAAAATTCAAATATTTTGTGTTAATATTCGTATTTTGATTTTAAAATTCTTCTCTTTTGGTAGAACTTTAATCTTTTTGGTTGGAAATGCAACTAATTGGTTGAAAATTATTCTGTTTTCGTAGACGATTCAACTACTTGATTAAAAATTCACCTTTTTCGGATTAATTTAATTTAATTTTGTTGAAAATTCAACTCTTTGCTTGAAAATTCTTTTTTCTTGTAGAAAATTTATCTTCTTGATTGAAAATTCATGTTTTTTGTTGAAAATTCAACTATTTTGTTCAAGATTCGTCTTTTCGGTTTGTAACTTCATCTCTTTTGGTAGAAATTTCATCTTTTTTTATTAAAAATGCTACAGTTGGTTTAAAAATTCAACTGTTTTGTAGAAAAGTCGTCTTTTTGAATTGAAAATTCATCAGTTAAGTTTAAATTTTGTTTCCATTTTTGATTGAAATTTAATCTTTTTGATTGAAAATGCAACTTATTGGTTGACAATTAATCTGTTTTGATACACTATTCAACTATTTAATTGTAACTTTGTCTTTTTTGGATGAATTGAAATGTTTTTAATTTACAATTAATATCTTTTTTGATTGAAATATCAACCATTACATGCTTCGATAAGAATTCATCTTTTTTGGTTGAAAATTCAATTACTTCGTTAAAATTGGAACTATTATTTAAAAATATTTTGTTGTTGAAAATTCATCATTTCAGTTGAAAAATAGCTCTTTGCTTAAAAATTCTTATTTTTTGGTAGAAAATGTAGCTTCTTGGTTAAAAATTCGTCTTTTTTTTTGAAGAATTTAACTGTTCTTTGTTTAAAATTAAAATATTTGTTGGTTTGAATATCAATTATTACATTTTTCGTTAAGAATTCCTTTTTTATTGCCAATTCAGCTTCGCTAAAAGTTTTACCATTTTGTTGGAAATTAATTTTTTTTTCTCGTTGAAAAATAATCACTTTTGGTAGAAATTTAATCTTTCATATTTTTTTGGTTGAGAATTCATGTTTTTCTTTTAATTCAACTACTTTATTAACAGTTGAAGTACTTTGTTAAAAATTATTATTTTTTTTTTTTCGTTGAAGATTCATCACTTTTGCTGAAGATTTATCTCTGGTTGAAAAGTCGCCTTTATTGGTACAAAATTAATTTTCTAGGTTGAAAATTCAACTATTTGGTTAAAAATTCATTTTTTAAAAATTAAAAATGGACCTACACTGATTTTATTTTAAAAAAATTTTCCCCTTTTCGTGAAAAATCTGTTTATTTTCCATGTTTTTAGAGCATTTTGACCTGCGAAGCTTGCAACTATAGAATAAAATGTATTTTTCGGCAAATAAATCGTTTAAGAAACATTTGAAATTGGTATGATCAAAAAGAATCTCTTTCCAAATTTTCACTTCTAACATGTCTAATGTATTGAATTTCTGTTTATAATTTAAAAAATGAATCTAAGCTTTATAAAAAAAAGGGGGGAAATTGTGTAAAAATTCTCTATTTTAGGTGTCTAATCTTAAATTCTTAAAGGTAGCCTCGATTTTTTGTGATTTTCGGATGACTGACTTCGAGATTGTAAAGATAAAAGAAGTATGCCACATGAAAAGTTCATGTCCCCTTTGTTCGGAGACCACACAATAATTTGAGCAACGCAGTTTCCTCTCGAAACTCCTTCCGGTTTATTTGTGTTTGTGGTCTTCACTGGACTTCCGCTATTTCGTAGATTGACTGCGAACATTAACTGGAATGTATACGAAGGGTTTCGCGGTCTCTCCAAGTTACGTCAAACACAAATTGACGGAGAATTTCAAATTTTACGATGTCCTATTATATGGCTGAATAACCCTAACAATCACTAACATACTAGATATAGAATCCACTTCTGAAAATCAATCCATAAAAGAATTAGAATTGGAAATAAGAATTTCGTAGGAAGACGAACCTACAGTAGATAATGATCCTACAGCAGATAATCATTAATTTAAAAGACTAATGTAAGTAAAATAATTATTTAATGTAACTAATAGTTAAGACGCGATACGTGTTAATATATTTAAATTAGAATTGATTATTTGACTTATATTTAGATTTATAATTAATGATTATCAACTGTAGGATCATTATCTACTGTAGGTTGGTCTACCCTACAGTGTTTAGAAATGAAAATTATTATTATTACTGCAACTTTTAAACTAAATAATGTATGTTTAAAAGATGTAAAAATATTCAGTTTTATGATGTTAAATACCCAAGAGAGGTCAATGTAAGTGTACATTTATTGCAGATATATATGGTAAAACTTTAAAAGTACTCCAGAAACGAAATACTCCCACAATGGCTGTTCTCATACATAGCAGATGAATTTCAATAGGACTTTACTAGGTATCTTGTATATCATGTAGAAGACAGTTCCCCTGGGATCAGTAAACTCTATCAGTTCATGCCAATTCTACTGGTGTTCAGTGGCACACACATAGTTTAACCAAATAAAATGGAAAAACATCTAAATATTAAAAAGATAAAAAAAAAATATTTTTGAATCTGAACACACAATAGCCTAAATTGTATCTTTTTAGTAAACGAAGTTTTCACTGACTTTTTATTGTTTTTATGTTCTCAATGTCTTGAAAATGCATGTAGCAGGGTGTCAGTTGCATTTTCAACTTGAAAACACTTAAAAATCTTTCAAAATACTGTAAATTCTTTAAAATTCTTTTAAATCCCATGAAATTGATAAAGCTCTTTAAATCTTATGAAATCCCTATAGCAATACCACAAAAATCGAGGAAAATCCCCTAAAACATCTTGAACTCTGCACTGTCTTTCCAAATTTTTTCAAAAATGACCATACCGAATCCATTTAAATCAGGCAGCTTCTACACTTGAAGTCGCAGAATCTCTCGGGGACGATATATGTTGTTCTTTAGAGGAAATTAGGCAATACGTATTTTTCCGATTTTCGAAAACAAAATTCTACGAAGTTATGCGTATCATTTTCCAAAAACCCACCCTTATATTTTTTGCCAATTTTGTGTTAAATTTCTACATTCATAAGGAAGACATCTTAAAAGTTTTCTATGGACTAACTTAACTTTTGTGGTCAGGAGCTTTTTTTCATAAATTGAATTATCTAATTTTTCTCACAAACAACGATTGATACAAAAAAATGTCAACATAAAAGTTAGCACGTCTAAAAAAGTTATATGAAAAATCCCTGTTGCTTTTTTGCGATATCTTGCATCGTTTACGAGAAAAATTCAAAAATTAAATTTTTAGGAAAAAAATCTCCTGGCCTAAAATATGGCTTGACGCGCATAAAGCTGACAGGATGCCTTTCTTCTATTAGCAGAAACTTTTTAAAAATATTGGAAACACTAAAAAAGGTGGGTTTTCCATAAAATATTTTTTGGTTATTTTCAAAAGTTGATGAAAAAAAAAAATATTTTCTGGAAACCCCCACCATTTTTATTTTTTCCCATATTTTTTTCAACAGTTTCTGGTTACATAGGGAAGATATCCTATCAGCTTTGTGCGGGCTAAACCATTGTTGAGGCCGGGAGAATTTTTTCCCTTGAAAACATAATTTTTGAATTTGTATTGTAAACGATGCAAGTTATCGCAAGAAAGCAAGAGGAATTACCCTTCTTCTTTTGAAGCCCTAAGAATCCTTCAAATATTGTAAAATTCTTTGACATTTTGTAACAACCGTATAAATTCCCCCATAAAATACCATAAAATCCTTAGAAGTCCCTAAAAATTTCATTCCATTTCATTTAGTCCCTAAAGTTCTCTAGCAATTCTTTGAATTTCCCTAAAATCCGTTGAAGTTTTTAAAACCTCTTAAAATTTCATAGAATCTAGTGAAATGCCCTCATATCTTTCAAATTCTTTGAAATCCATTGAAGGTTGTAACATATCTTAAAATATCTTGAAAATTTTGGAAATTTTGAAATCTTCTGAAATCAAATGACACTTCTTGAAATCTTTTCAAATCCTTTAAAATTCTCTGAAATCCTTTAGAATATTTTAAACTACTCTAAAAGCTTTGTAACTCAATAAAATTAATTAGAATTCCTGAAATCAGTTGCATTCTTTGAAACTCATTGGAATCTGTTGAAATTTTTGAAATACTTTGAAACCCTTCGCAACCTTCAAAATCTTGAAATATTTTGAAATTTTGATTTTTGAGGTGTCAGATCAATTATATTAGCCAATCTAGCCAAAAAGTTACAAAATATGTTTAAAGGCAAAATGAAAAATAGCTGCATTAGCGAGCAATTTGAGAAAATAGTAGCATTAGCGTCCTTTCTTTTCAAAATAGTAACAAAAAAATAGTTGCATTCGTTTAAAAAAAGTTGCATTCCTTTAAAAAAAGTGTCAGAAAGTGTTAATAGTGGTGTGAATCTTAAGCCTAATATCCCCATGCGAACCTAAAGTTCCCATTTTCAGGCATGTAATGGCCGTTATATATCTATGACGTCAAAAATTATGAGGTCATAGATATATAATGGCTATTACATATTAGCTGGAAAGGGGATCTTCAGGTTCGCTCCACAGACATGAGAAAAAACCGTATACATGCATGGATTATATAAAATTATTTCTGACCACTCTATACGTAATTGCGAGGAAAAAACTGAAGAAAATTTTAACTTTAATAGATGAAAAGTCGATTCTGAGGATAGACTACCCCCTTGATTAATTTAAATTGATTCTCTCTTCCTCCCTAACTAGAGCCTTTGTATAATACAGTTTCTCCTTTTTCTATGCCATCAAATGCACCAGAGACCTTTTTTCTCTCTGGGATGCAATTGGCCAGTCCAGACCGGAAGTCACGTTAACGAACGAACGATCGTAAGCACCGTTGAAAAGTGTCGTTCACCACCTACGCTCGTCGTTTTGCAATACCAATATGCTCCAACACATTTTTGACGCTCGACCTGTGAGGATGATTTCATTCCGTGACCGAAGTTATTAACTTTGACGGTTCTTCACTGATAACCGAGGTGGAATAATCGGTCGATGAGAAATCGAATCGTTTCACAATCTAGCCCCTGTCGAACAAAATTATCAGTTTCACGCATCGATAAATAATACTTGCTGCTTTATGTTTATTATAAGTACACTGTACTGAAGTGCGCACTTAACAACTGCGCACTCCTTGCTTCTCGATAGCGTTCGAAGCGGACAAAGGATGGTGGTTGTGGTCATGGGCGGCAATGCACTTCAAAAGGTTGTGTTGAATTATAACGATGCAGTAAACCTTTTTTTTCGATATTGAATGATCTCAAGCGTGAAAGGGATTCGAAATTTACACGAGAAGAAGAAACTGAAAAAAGTGTAGAAATCGCGAGTAAAGGCAACGACCTAGAAGCTCAGTTGATGAGCGAATTATCTTTGCAATGAAATAGTTACAAGATACTGCGATCATCTGCCTCGTAAATGAACTTCTAAAAAGGTACATCAGGACCGCAAGCGACTAGCAGCAGCTGCGTAAATTAATAATTAATCCAGGTTTCAATATTGAATGGTGAGTCCGCTGTTTACGTCAAATGACGCCCTCTTAGCTACATAGGTTATATCTGTACTTTTGAGCCGTTCCGTTGGTTAATTAATTTTACTATAAATTTGCAGTATATATTTGTTTTAACAATATAAATCATAGTAAGACTATATGTGAGCGCAGTTTATATGTACATGACTACTGTACGTATAATGTAGTCAATGAATCAAATGTGTTTATATTAACTTCACTCACATTTTCTTACTATTTATATGATCAGGAGAAATATAGACTACATATTTTATATTAAAACTAATAAACCGAAAATTTTGTTTAATCTCTTGAAATTTTTAGTTACAGTTACTGAAAATTAAAAAACTGTAGAAGAAATTTTCTGTAACATGTGAAACGGTTTTTGCATAACGCATTAGTGACGCGTCTCTAAAAATTCTTATAGAAATTTCTAACAGTGTTTACCAGCAGTAAAGCGCACGTTCACGTTTCTGGATTTTTATTTCCTAACATTAAAAATATAAGGATGATTACCAAAAAGTTGATCAGGAAACGTCCTAAACAATCTCCTCAAATGGAAAAAATGTCCAAAGAATTTAATTAAAAGTATTCTCATACTAGCATCAAATACACTCAACTACCGATATAAGAACGGTTTAGGGCATGGCTTGCAATGGCCTTGATCCTAAATCGGGGGAATCTAAACGTAAACAGGCAGGGCCGCATGAACCATTTCGGTTTGATTTGGACGTATGATGCAACCTTATGCAACTGACGCGTTAAAAGTGCGGCCGTCATGCTGTTGGTCACGCTTGACTGAGCACCGCCTCTTTCTCTCTCTCTCTCTCTCCCTCTCGGTCTCGCGGCTCCCCTCATCACAAAACTGGCGAGGACATCAATTTTAGGAATATCGTAAACCGGACTTTCTTATATCGAGAGTTGAGTGTAGTTTTTACTCATTCATTGTTCCATTGACGGTTATTTAATATTCCATTTATATTTCGTATTTAAAAACAGGATGGGGTTTAGCTTCAGTATCGCATGACATTTTTAAGGGTGATTCACCGAAATGTCACAAATTGTCACAAGAGGGAAGGGTGAGTCAAAAATTACCCCCTAATCATCTACCGAGTGCCTACCCAGCTATTTTTTACAATCTCAGGCCTGATTAAAAGTATATATGATCAGAGACACAGTAAATAAAAAAACATCCTTGGGATTTGCTCTGGATACATGAGCGTGAATAAATAAGTTTCTTAAAGCAAAATTAAATACGGGAAGAGTAATTATATGATAATAAAATTAGTTAATTATGCAAGTGATGTGCGGGTGAGGTCAACGGGCGAAAAGTTCGCGGTCTTTTACTGTTCTTCATGCTCCACGACTTCATACTTCTGTAAAAGCGAGAAATCAGGAGAGTATACCACCCTCACGGTAAATTCACACCAACGACCGCGCCTGTGTCGCCTACGTGCAGTGAATTTTATAAGCCGAGACGATAATGCGGTGCGCAAAAGGATCTGAAATCGCACCAGGGAACCAAGATTTTTTTTCTACCTACCTCAATATCCAGGCACATATGAAAACCCGCCACTCGATGATGAAACGAGAAAATTCTACAACCATCACTCACAGATCTAATCTCCACTATCCAAAAAAAAAACCTCTTTTAACCAAAAGCTTATTCATCCATAGACCCTCTGGAGCTTTAGAAATTCGTTCCAATCTGAATACAGGGTAGCCACAAAACTGCATTTTCAAAAATCCCTGATTTTTCCTTAACCAATTTTCCATTTTTCCTGACCATGAATATTCAAAGACCAGAATTCTAATCCTGTAACATTTCAAACATGCCCTTGCAATATAGGAAATAGGGTGATTTTTCACGAAAATAGAGGAATAGTAGGGAAATAAATTCTTTTAAATACAATTAATGTCGATACCAAAACGCATAGACTTATACAATTTCAAGTCGAAATATATTGCATTTTCAACAAAATAGTCGAGTTTCCAACCAAAAAAGATTTTATACCAAAGAGATGAATTTTCAACTTCCAAAAAACGAATTTGATATAAAACCGATGAATTTTCAACCGGAAATATTAATTTTTAACCAGATAGTTGCATTTACTACCAAAATAGTCGAATTTTCAACCCAAAAAGACAAATTTGTAAGAAAACAGTTGATTCACACAAAAAAAATTAATTTAAACCAAATCGTTGAATTTTTAACCAAATAGTTCAATTTTCATGCTTAGAAGACAGTAGAATTTTCAACCAAGATAGATTAATTTTTAATCAAGAAAAGTGAATTTTCAACGAAATATTTAAACCAAAACCAAGAAATAATTAAACCAAACAGTTCCATTCATAACCAAATAGTTAAACTTTCAAGAAGAAAAGACAAATTTTCAACAAAATAGTTGAATGTTTAACAAAATAGTTGAATTTTCTACCATAATAGTGAAATCTTCAACCAAAATAGATGAATTCTGAACCAAAAATATAATAGTAGAAGTTTCATTCAAAATAATTATCTTTTGACCAAAAAAGATGACTTTTTAACAAAATAATTGAATTTTCAGGCTATAAAGAAGTTTTTTAGAAGACACTAACTAGTATTATCAACAAAAAAGCCAGTTTTCAACCAAAAAGATTAATTTTCTATCCAAAAGGATGAATTTTTAACGAAAAAATTACTTTTTAATCGAGAAAGATGAATTTTTAATCAAATAGTTGAATTTTCAACAACAATGATTTTTAACCAAACAGTTGCATTTAAAAATAAATAGTTGAACTTTCAAGCACAAGAGACAAGTTTGCAAAAAAATAGTTGAACTTTTAACCAAATAATTGAATTTTCAACCAAATGGTCGAATTTTCAATTGGAAATACGAATTTTTTAGAACGCAGTTAAATTTTCAACAAAAAAGTTAATTCTCAATCATAAAAGGTAAATTTTCAACCAAAAATATGACTTTTCTACAATTATGATGAATTTTCTATCAAAAACGACGAATTTTCAACAAAACAGTTGAATTTTCTACCAAAAAAGATGACGTTTACAAAATAGTTGAATTTTTAACCAAATAATTGGAGTTTCAACCAAATAGTTGAATTTTCAGCTTATGAAGAATACATTTTGAACCAAAAACGACATTTAAATTTTCAGCCAAAAAAGAATTGTAATTACAAAAAAAATGAAAATTTCAACAAAGTAGTTATTTTTTCTACTAAAGAGGTGGATTCTTTAAAAAAGAATGAACTTTTAACCAAAAGTAGGTGGATTTTCTTACTGGGTTCTGTTAATTCAGTTCGTATTTGAGCGAAAAAGGAGACAAAGCGTTTCTTGAAAACAAGGTGAAAAGGAATTCTTTAAAAGAGAGGAAGAGAGGAAAAAGTGTGAAGTCTGCATTTTTTACATAGAATCTTTTATGAGTGAAGCAGAAAAATTTTAATTTCTAAATTTTTAATTAATTACTGACAGTTACTTAAAGTGCTTCTTACAGAAATTCCCTGAATTCAGCAGAAAGAACTGACGGAATGCAAATTTCGAAAATATTTACTTCATAGAAATTTTAGCAATAAGGGCACAGCTGAATGGATGTTTAGGAACTCTTTCGCTCAATTCCCAGCGTCCACCTTAAACCTGAATTTACGCGGGCAGGCAGGCAAGCTTTTATGTGTGGAGTGTAGAGCAACTTAGATATCTCTGAAGTTCACTCGAGAGGCTAAGGATTTACCCTCGCGCCCAAGGCCTAAAACGGGGCTTAACTCGGTGCATCGTTCGATCATACACACCAGTACACAGAAGTGGTATTTACTCTCCATCCCCTGCTCTTGAATCGTCCTTTTCTCCCATTTTCCAAGTGATATGTAAAATCTCCTGAACCTCGTCTCTCTCACGTGATCAGACTCCACAGCCCAAAATTCTAGCAAACAAAACATGGAAAATAGGATGATTTTGCACGAAAATAGGGGAATCAATTTTTTAAAATAAAATTAATGTAGGTACCATATCACGGAAATTTGAAGCCCAAATAATATATTGTCTAAGTAGGCACCGCGCGCCTACAAAAAAGGGTTTCGTAGCCTATTAAGACGATAATTAAGTCGTTTAAATCTCCCAATCCTAAACTGTGCCTCCCCTACTCCCCCTACAATCCACTACTAACCCTCCCTCACTTAACCCTTCGCGACCCCCCCCCCACACCAACAACTCCCCTTTCCCTGATACACTTCCCCGATCATCACTTCCCTACCCCTAATCTCCCTCATTCCTAATAATTTCCCCTAATTACACTCACCCACCGTACTTCCCCCTCACTCGCGTACTTCCCTCCGCTAATTTCACCTCACCTTACCTTCTCCCCTCCAATCATTCCCCGTCACTTCCCCAGTTTCCCCTACTTACCATCCCCTAATTTCCCCTACTTCACCTACTTACCCTCCACTCAATTCTCCGCCCCTCACTTTCCCCACTTCTCATTTCCCATCACTTCCCCTACTTCTCCCCCTTATGCCCCCTCACTTCTCCTCACATTTCCCGACGGACGGACGGACATCCGACCGAAACTATAGCGGTTTCTGCCCGGGTCTGCTAAACTATAAAAAGAAAAATTTTCTACCAAAAGAGATGAATTTTTAAAAAAAGTTGAATTTCCAATCTACAAATATGAATTTTCAAACAAAAAAGATGAATTTTTAACAAAAGAGTTCAATTTTCAACCAAGAAATATTTTTCAGTCAAGAAAGAAGAAAAATGAACCAAATTTTTAAATATTTAACGAAACAGTTGAATTTTCAACAAATCAGCAGGTTATTTTCAAACAAATAGTTGAATTTTCTACCAAAATACTTAAATTTCTAAATAAAAAAGATCAATTTTCAACCAAATATGGAGTACATAAATTATCAAATTACAAAATTACAAAGAAACTAATTTTTAACAAAATAGTTGAATTTTAAATCAAAGAGATGAATCTTCAATCAAAAACATGATTTTTCATCAAACTAGTTAAACGTTTAACCAATTTTCCACCAATTAGTTGAATTTTTAACAAAAAAAAGATGAAATCTCAACAAGAAATGTAAAAGTTGATATTTTAACCAAAAATAATTTTTATTTTAAATCAAAACAGTTGGATTAAAAAAACAGAAGACATTTTTACCAAAATAGTTGAATCCTGAACCCAAAACAAATTAATTATCAACCAAACAGTTGCATTTTTAACCAAAATTGATGTAATTTTTACCAAGACATGAAATTTCAAATGAAAAATATGAATTTTTCAACTAAATAATTGCATTTTCTACCAAGGAAAATTTTTCAATCAAAAAAAAAGAAAAATTGCAACCGAATTGTCTTATGTTGAACCCAAAAAGACGATTTTTTACCCAAAAAAATTCATTTTCAACAAAAAGATGAATTTTCAACCAAAAAAGTTGAATTTTCAACCAAAAAAGTTGAATTTTTAACTAAAAATATTAACTTCAACCAAAAATAAAATTACTTAATTTTCAGTTCTAAAATCATTTTTCAACAAAAAAATTAATCTTAAAAAAATAGTCAAATTTTTATCCAGAGATGAATCATCAACCAAAGAAATAAATTTTCAAGTTAGTAGTTCGACTTTCAATTCGGTAGTTGAATTTTCAATCAATAAAGATGAATTCAACCAAAAAGAAAGACTTTTCTACCAAAAGATGAATTTTCAATCCATAAAGAGGAATCTTCTAGCCAAAAAAAATAAATGCTCAACAAAACAGTTGAATGCCTGACCAAAAAAGGTTACTTTTTAACAAAATTGTTGAATTAAAAAAAAATCAACCAAAAGAGATCAATTCTGAACCAAAAATATAACAGTAAAGTTTTTAATTTAAAAGAATTTACTTTCAGCCAAAAATATGACTTTTCTATCAAAAGATGAATTTTTAATTCAAAAGGACAAATTTTCTACCCAAAAATATGAATGTTCAACAACAAAAATTGAATTTTCGAGCCAAAAAGATTACTTTTTAACAAAATCGTTGAATTTTCAACAAAAGAATTAAATTTTCAACTAAAAGAGATAAATTCTAAACTAAAAATATGATACTATACTTCACAATTAAAACGAATTAACTTTCAACGAAAAACAGTTAGATTTGCTTGTTGGGTTCCTTTAATTGAGTTCGCATTAGCGACAAAACGAGAATAAGGGGAAGTTTCTTCAGAAGAGGGAGAAAAAGAGTTCTTTAAAAGGGTTAAAGAGGGAATAGGGGAAAGAGCGTGAAGTCTAAATATAACAAAATATAATAAAAAATTAATCTGATCCGAGAGGTGAACAGTTCAGTACTAAAGTCGGCGTCAAAAGTACGCGACCCTCACTTTGATCACTCGCAACTCGTTAAAAAAATCGCAGAAAATTCTAGCCAAGTACACGTAAAAGCTTAAAGTTTCCCAACTTAAACGATATGTATAGTGTTGTTCTAAAAAAATTTTTACGATAGCGTTGATGTAAAACGTGCCGAAAAACAAGGCTTTGCAGACACTCTTTTTGAGCCTCGACTTTCGAGGATTCCCAAAACGAGCTGGACGTCTTGAAAAATCTGAAAAAATTCACAAACGCTTCTTAAGGTGTCTACAATGCAAAGCAGTTTTTCGAAATATGAAATTGTTTACTAATTACAGACCATTTCCCACAAACATATCATCTTGAAAAGTAATCATGATAGGACGTTGTTGTATGGCTTAAAATGTACAGTACACTTTAAAAAAATGAAATTAGATTTGCAAAACTGCGTCTGTGTATTTCTTCAGATTTGTTAAGACATCCAGCTCGTTTTGGGAAGCCTCGAAAGTCGAGGCTTAAAGGGTGTCTCCAAAACCTTGTTTTTCGGCACGTTTTACATCAACGTTATCGTAAAAAAAATTTTAGAACAACAATATACATATCGTTCAATTCGGGAGACTTTAAGCTTTTTCGTGTACGTGGATAGAATTTTCTGCGATGTTTTTTTAACGAGTTGCAAGCGATCAAAGTGAGGGTCGCGTACTTTTGACGCCTACTTTAGGTAGTACGAGCAGTCAGATGAGGATGAGGATAAGGAACCAATTGACCCAATAACTTAAAGTTCGCAAGTTTGCAAATGACTGTCTACAGCCATTACCTAATTCAACTATTTAGGTGCAGTCCTTTCGAACATTTTACCAGCACTCGAAAACTTGAAATAAGCAGAGGCTGAAAGTTCCTCGCTTTACTCGAGTGTTAATTAACTACCCTCTTTAGGTTATTTCCCTTCCGAAAGGAATTAGAGGAAACTCTACCAGGCCAAGCTGACCGTCCTTTTCAAGGCCCTTCCCAAGAGAAAATGGCCACTGTTCTTCGTTTACCTCTTCTGTCATTGTCAAAGAACCAGGAAAAACGGCACGAGGTGCGTCACAAATCACAAAGACTTTACTCTAATCCCAAGTAACCGGACTTTTACAGAGATTCGTGGACAAAAAAGCTCGTTCTTAGGTTTAAAAACCTTTGCTTCTTTTTGCCAAGGCTTTTTCTCACGATCAGAAGGGAATTACCCCGAAAAGTATTTCTGGATTTAAATAGGCATTTGCAAATCACAGCTTTAGGCATTCTGTTAGTAACGGTCAAAATCAGCTTTAGTAACAGACAACAATAACAGGTCTTAGCAACGTTCAATAATAATGCTTAAATGAGAAACAACGATAACAGTCCCTAGAAACAGTTAATAACAAATTCTAAGATCGGTCAATAACAAATTCTAAGATCGGTTAATAACATCTTCTAATAACTCCTAGCAACTGTCAATAAAAATACCCAGGCTCGGTGAGAAACAAATGTATCAGTAGCCAGTAACAATCCTTAGCAGTGATCAATACCTCCTTAGTAATGGACATCAGACAATAATAACAACATCTAGTAACGGATAATAGTAAACCTCAGCAATGGATAATAATAACAATCTTAGCAATGGATAACAATAACAATCCCTAGATACTGTTAATCAAAATCCTTAGGAACAGACAATGATAACATCCATGGACCCTGGAACCGATCAATAACAACCCGTCAGTAACGGTCAGATTCAGGTTTAGTAATGGACAACAAGAACAAGCCTTAGCAACGTCCAATAGTAATGCCTAATAACGGACAACGATAACAACCTCTAGAAATGGATAATAACAACTCCTGATAACAGTTAATAATATCTCCTAACAAAGGTCAATAAAACCTCCTAGCGACCGTCAATAAAAACCCGTAGCCGTGGTCAGAAACAAGCATATCAATATAGTCAGTAACAATCCTTTGTAGCGATCAATATCAAACTCAGCAATGGGCAACAATAACAACTCATAGAAACGAATAATTATATAATTTTGTGTGTGTGTGTGTGTGTGTGTGTGTAATAACCTTAGAAACGAACAATTGCAACCTTACAAACGGTCAGTAATAACCCAAAATCGGAGTTCCATTTTCAAAGTTTTTGAACTTTTATCGATTCAGAGTTAAGATATTTGCTGAATATATGAATTCGTTTTTAAATTTTACAAATTGTACACTCATCCGAATCGCATTTGAAACACATTTTACTGCACTAAAAGACTGTTCCATTTTCGAAATGACACACAGCTACCGTTGGTTACTGTAAACGTAAACCCTAAGGACTACAAAGGTGTGGAGTGAATCACGATGGTAGAAGTGAATTGAAGTGGACGAGAAGTAGTCCTCTTTGTGGTCCATCGTCACTGCACATATACGAGCAACATGAAAATTTGAGGATGAAACAACAAGGAAAATGAGGGACTGGTCCGAAACATCATTCATCTCCAAACATGATACATTTTCAGGTATAATAAACGGGCCTCCATGGACCGAACCCGTGAAAATGTCATCAACAATTTTATTTTGTGATTCCTTAGGAAAAACTACTTTCAGACTTCTTAAATTTTTAAAATTTATACTTAATTGCGATAGCAATGTCTGAATCTTAAATTGAACAAATAAATTTGTGCTACGCACATTATATCTCGGCAAAAAATAAAAATTGTATGCCTCAGATCCATTTTAAGATTGCAAACGTCAGGAATGAAGATTGCCAAGATTTCTATTCACTCTGGACTCCTCATCCTTTAGCTAAGGGGGAATCACATATAAGACACGTTAATCCCTATCATCCTTATGAAGAGACCGTTAAAGCTGGAACGTTATTACAGAAGGGTGTTAGAGTATAGGGCATAGGGGGATTGAATATCATCCGATCTTTAGAATCAAGTCGAATAAGCGAAATTTGTAAGAATGAGATTACGTTTCTACAAGTATATGTCTTTTATTATTGTCCTTTTAACTTTGATTAAGAAAATTCTTTTAAAACAGTTGAATTCATAAACAAGTCATAGAGTAGGTATACTACAATTAAATTAATTTGAATTTGGTTATTTTATCAACCAATATTTTCCCTTTGTGTATTAATGATTTGGCATGAAGGGCCTATGCTTATCAGTTTTGGAGTTTGAAACCAGTCGTTCATGTTACCAATTAGTGGCAGACAATGCATAAAGTAGGATATAATATTGATATACAGTCGCATAAATGATTTCCGTTAAAATTAGTTACAATAGATTTTGGTAAAAAATTCATTGCCTCTTTTTCGTCTATCAATTTCCACTAAAAATCCCAATCGTACCCATTATAGATTTTCCAAATACAAAGATTGAAGCTTATCAAATAAATGGGATATAGATCAATCTGTTGCAGAAACCCGAATTTCAAACATTCTCTGTAATAAATTTAGCACACTTTTCTTAAATAAAGTTGCTCTAAACTTTTTAAAAGTTCGGTCGCCATAATAAATCTGCGATAACATTGTAGGACAGCTATTAAAGGGATCTAAAAGAGAATCCTTGACAATAAAATAGTCGCTAAAACTCTATTATCTCTGTTAAGGAAGGTGAGTCGTAAATTATAAGGAGACATCTACCGCCTATTAGAGCACAGAGTATACTAGGTTTGACCCGAGAGACTCGCTATTTTAGATATCCTCCATTTAAATTACAATACTAGAATTAGTTTCAAGGATTATTAAGCATGTCATACTCTATGCAAAATTCCGATTAAACTCGAAATGTGTAGTGGAAGTCAGGAACTCTAAAACTCTAAGAGAGTTGATATTAATTTTCCTTTTGATCATTTGCTATGCGAATTTCATAATTGAAATAGAATCTGAGTGATTCAAATATACATTGAATTATGCAGGTACATTTGAAGCTTCAAATGAATAGGATCTTTAGGAATCATGTTTCAAACTCATCAAATATCTGCATTGCGCTAATTCATTGTAGCTCATATTTGAGATTATCAAAATTGTCGTACAATTGATGAGAAAAATATGTGCAATTTATTTAATCAGAAAGTTACAACACGAAACTATTTGTACAGTCATTCCACATTCAGCTCAAAGTGATCAACAATTGACAACATATAGAGAGTTACCAATACTGGATAGTAGTTCCCTAAAGACTAAATTCCGAAGACGTTAATGCCGCTCACGTAGATGTTGACAACGTAATAACTAAGAAACTAACAATAAGGTGAACAATATAGTATTTGGTAGAATGAACGGAATGGGAATTCTATAGAAGCTTAACGTCACAGACAGGTACCAAGTAATGCTCTTACCTTCCCCGTTTACCAGTCAGCTTCCGCTAATCGAAGTTAAGGGTCATGTACGTCAACAAGAAGTATATTATCCTCAATCATTCTTGGATCAGAAAATATTAATTGTTTGTGTGTAATTGTGGAAAGATCTTAAGGGAATGCAATAAATAAATCAATTTCCCCTGTCAAGGGATTTCCGGTGGCAGAAAAAGGAGGATCACTTGGAAGCGAGCTGCTGAAATACGAGAATGTCGAAGGGGCGAACATTTCATTCGAAATCCGTTGCGAGGGCGCTGAACGTTCGAAGGGGTTAAAGTTAGAGAAACAACAAATTCTCAATGCCTGGCTTCGCTTTTCCGCTCTGTTTCGTTGTCAATAAATATATGGCCTCATGACAATCGACCTCGTTTCTTTTTTACCCTAGCAACGCTGCTCGCGACAGAACAAGCAAACTCAACTGTTTCTCAGGAAGGAGGTCGTCCTCGTATACCTTTTTGTACTTGAACCAGAAGTAAAGATGTACATTCAAGTGTCGAACCAAGATTAGGTCTGCGACAAGATGCATTACGTAGTAAGAAAAGGGGGAGTAGGATCACTCTTCTATCACAAAATAATGAGCAGGTGGATAAACGTTTGTCTTCAAGAAAACTCGATAAAGAAAATATTGAAATTTGGCCAAGGGAGATGAAAACTGCCTAAAACCTTTTCCAAGCGCAGCCAGTGACAGACCGTTGAATTTGAATCTAGATTACGAGTATGGCATTATTTTAGACTATTTCAATTTTAAACTGATTATATATTCAACGAAGTATCCGAGGTCTTCAACCTTTGAGTTAATTTGAATACTCATATCTGTACTATTCTTATTTAGGTATTATTTATGCCAATAGCAGACAGATATCGTGATTTTCATTAACATTTGCTGCATTAATAAAATCAATTAAAGTTCTCAAATTACATAAGGTAAATGTCGATTAAACCCCGCGGCCCCCACCCAATCCCCAACCCAATTATATATATATTAAATAATTCTTGAACATCGCTCTAATAAATACGGAATAAAGTTGGAATTGCTGAACCAGGGCGCTTAGCAACAGTCGCTCTATACTGGATAAAACTTCGTGCCAACTGCCAAGCATCACTTACGATTCTTAACGAGATTTTAACCCATATAATAAATTACATTTTCTAACAAGTAAATTATTAAGTTTTAATGAGAAAAATTATTCCCACGAAACTAATAAAAAACTTTTGGAAAGTAATTTAACAGTTTAATATTTTGTACAGGCTATCATCAAATATTAGATTATTTTAAAGCAATTATCAGTAGGAACTCTCAAAGAAAAACTTTTATGTTGGCGACTGAAAAAAAGGTGGGCCTGTAACTTCATAACTAATATAAAATCTAATCATGCCAGAAGTCAGGAATATAAAGAATAAAAAATGACTCAAACGCAGCACTTTCTTTCATACCTCTGATTTATTCTCGCGAAAGATGCGAGGACTGGGTCACAGTCTCGATCGATATCATGAACACCAACCCCGGGGTCACCTCTCCAGGGTACGAACTTCGATTCATCCTCCTTCAGTACTCTCTGAATCTGAATTAGTAAGAAATTAATGAAATAGTGCCAAATACTAATTGCTTTAATAAGCATTTTTCTAATCATCAGTAACTTCTTACTAAAACAGATTAAGAGAGCGATAATACAGGCATACCCTTACAGGGCTTGGATTTACTTCAGAGATAAAAAACAGTGTCAATAGTGGCATAAGTTGTGAAAAATAGTAGGAATTATTACAAAAACTATTATAATACCATTAAGCCAAATCTCTTTACGGGTAAGCGTAACTCAATCGATTCTATCCTCGTTAAACTTCCGGTTACCAAGGAGTTCATTAGAGAAAAGTGAGAAAGGGAAGTGTAGGAGGAGGTATAAGAGGCAGGTACACATTTTGAAATCGATCTAGAATTCTCGTGCTACCTAGTTAAATAACACATTCGTTCCGCAAGACTGCTCCGACACAGGTTGCTGATCAACCTCTCTAGCAGTATAACCCCAGACGAAGAGCTTCACAATGTCATCATGTGTCATAGATCACACAAAAATATGCAAACTTACTGATAATCACATAGTAAGACCAATAAACTGTACTCTAGTCACATCCACTAAGTAAAGCTCTCCACGCGGGCCCATTAGTACCCAAAGTCTTTCGTTTCAGGCGTCTCTCACTCCGCTGACACTCTTCATTACACATTTCTTATAAGCTATTTTTTCCACATTTTTCCTGTCCTGGCTTACAACTTTAGCTTCCTTTGCATTCCTAAACCTTCTCATATAAGCTCGTGTGTTTCTGTCGCTTTTTATATCTTGTTGGCTTAGACTGCTTAGAGTCTCATTCAGTCATTCACACATTCCCACGATTCTTTCCTCGGTCTGTCTCTGGGTACGATACTCGCACCTAAATATACTTGTTTCGTCAATCGTTCTCCTTTCATGCTTTCAACATGACCAAACCATCTCAAAATTTTTTTTTCACACTTGTTAAACAGTAGGTCCAGGTCTCGCTTCCTCAACGAACAAAATTAAATTTAATTCTACACGCACAGATGAACACATTAAAAAATGCACAATATGTAGTAAATTCAAGTTTCTCCTTCTGGCACAAAACCCTATAGATTTGCAAATTAAATTTGCAAGAATTAAAATAAATATGAAGATAAAACATATGCATAAAACTTAAAAATGTCTAGATCCATTAAATTTTTTCAAGTTATAAAGCATACCAAACTTGAACAAAACATTACCCCCAACCAGGGTTTTTATGGATCATTTCAGTGTAAATATGGGTCAACGTTTATGCTCTATTTTATTACTTTTTTCTGTAATAAGACTTGCTGAACATTTTATAAACAATATTCTTAGAATATAAAGCAAAATACCATTAAGGAAAAATAATTCTCAAGAGAGTAGCAGCCTTGATCCATAATTACCCATCGTGATCCATAATTACCCCGGCATTCAGTATTTTAAAGAAATTGCATTTTTAATTTTGCATTCTATGAAGGTTTTTCAAGTTTCTAAAAGACTTTCTCGCGCAAATTCTAAACTTAACTTATAAAAATACTATTTTGCTATTTTGTTACCATTTGATGACATTTTTTATGAAGCTTTTCAATTCAAATTCTTTTACAGGGAGGCCGAAGAACTTAATTTTCAAAATTCCTTGACTTTTCCCTGATTTTTGAAAGGCCAGCATTTTAATCTTGTAACATTGTTAACATAGAATCTTTTAAAAATGAAATAAAACAAATTTCAGATTAAAGTTCAAACATTTCAAATTTATTTATTTCAACAAACAAAACAGTTGAATTTTCGATCAATAAAGATGAATTTTTTTACAAAATACTACAATTTTCGACAACAAGAAATTAATTTTTAACCAAAGACTTGAATTTAAAACCAAATAGTTGAATGCCCAATCTAAAAAGAGGAATTTTCAACTAAATACTTGCATTTACAACAAAATTTTCGACACAAAAAGTTGAATTTCAAACAAAAATGTTGATATGTCAAGCCAAACAAAAAAAGAGTTTTCGACAAAATAGTTCAATTTTCAACAAAAGAATTGGATTTTCAACATAATAATTAAATTTTAAACAAAATGATTTAATTTGTAACCAAATAATCCAATTTTAAATAAAAAAAAGGCGAATTTTTTAAAAGACAGTTGAATTTTCAACATATTAATTAAATTTAAAATAAAATAATTTCATTTTTAACCAAATAATCCAATTTTGAATCTAAAAGGCGAATTTTTTATAAGACAGTTGAATTTTCAACCAGAGTTGAATTTTCATAAAAATAATTAAATTTTCAACAAAATAATTTAAATTTTAACCAAATAGTTGAAATTGTAACCAAATAGTTGAACTTGAAACCTAGAAAGATAAATTCTAAAAAAAAAGAATTATTTTTTAAAAAGAGATCAGTTTTTAACAAAATTGTTGAATTTTCAACCAAATAATAAAATTTTGTACTAAAAATATAATCTTCAGAAATAATCAACTGCAAAACAAGAAATAGAAATAGAAATACAAGACAAATAAATTACTGGACCATAATTCTTAAAGGTCAGAATTTTAATCTTGTAACATTTTTAACATAGAATCTTTTATAATCGAAATAAAAAAATTTCAAATAAAAATGAGAAAATCTCAAATTTATTATCCTTGACAGTTGTTTAAAGTGCATCTTATAGAAATTCCCTGACTTTCACAAGATTTTTTCCCAAATCGCTGAATATTCCCTGAGCAATAAAATTCCCTGACTATTCCCGGATTTCTAGGTTTTCTCTGAAATACGCCAACCCTGAACGTATACCTGGGTTAATAAAGAATTTTGATTTTCAAATTCCAGGCCTTTTCCAGGGTAATTTGACAAAAATTTACATGTCACGCTGATAGTTCCCTTCCAGAAAAATTGAGACTTTCAGAGAAGAAAAAATATTACTAAAAAAGAATAATCGAATAAAACAAAACCAATTAAACTCGGATTTTAAGTACTTACAAAAATATACAGAAAAACTTTGGAAATTAATTCCTACTTCACTAATTCCAAGCAGTAAAGAAGTTCACAAATATTTTTAAAAGAAAACTGAAGAAATAGTGGCAGTAGCATACATTGATGAGAAAATAGTGACATTTGTTTTATATTTTTTCAAATAGTGTAAAAATAATGACATTGTTAAAAAAAAGTGTCAAATGGTGCCAATAGTGAC
Source organism: Andricus grossulariae (assembly GCA_011634705.1). Classification (NCBI taxonomy): domain Eukaryota; kingdom Metazoa; phylum Arthropoda; class Insecta; order Hymenoptera; family Cynipidae; genus Andricus; species Andricus grossulariae. The sequence continues at coordinate 18,456 of JAABKJ010000081.1, read as the reverse complement.
GTTAGTCTGACCTTACGCAACTTAATATTCCTTCACGGTAATTCGATTCGTAACATGACTCCAAGCAACATTTCTCCTATCTTTTGCCCTAGACATAACTCAGCGTAATTTCCTTTCTCTGATGCAACTTTAGTACCAACAGCTCATTATTAGGTTACTTTTTCATTGTTTTTATTACTACGTTACAATTCATATGTACGAAACTGCAAAATTGGAAAGAGAATATTTCCTCTCTGGGAAATCAACATATTCCCCAGAGAAATTCTGTAATTTGGCTGCACGTTTCCACGAATGAAAATACTCAACAAAATGAGAATATTTTCAGAAGAATTAATTGCCTCTTTGTGATGATAATACACAATTGCCCAGTGCTGAAAAATCTGTTAATATTAAAAAATAAATTATATTTAAATGAATCTGGATTTCGTAAGCTTATATACTCTTATAGTCACAAAATTTCGAAGAATTCAAAGAGATAACAATTTGATTTATCATCAATTTTAGATATCCTAACTTATACTTCTAGGTTCAAAAAATCTGGTGGTTTCTGTAGCAGAACGAGGCGTTGTGGACCGCAACTTCCACGCCTCCACCTAATGAAGAAAGTTTTATGGACTCAAGAGTGCATAAAATTGCGCGATATTAAGTTGCCATTCTGGGGAAAAATTCATGAAAGATTGTCTATAAAAAAATGTGGATGGTGTTCTTTTTAGGAGAATGTAGGACCTATTCAGGAAGACCAGCGATTTCAACATGCATTTTTATTTCATGATGATAAAATTGCGAGTAAAAATATTCTGAAGTTAAAGCGGAAATTACAAACTTGGAAAGTCTTAGAAAAACAAGAATATTTGAAATACGAAGGGCAACTTTCAGTGTCGCATTTTAGCTCTGAGCTCCAGATGGTGCACAGAAAACACACTCTTAAAAGGAATGAAACGTTGTTTTTTGTTCGCTCAACTCGTTATCCGGTGTTTTCTTCGTTCCCTGGAAAGATCGCCTGATTGTGAGTGAGACAGTGAAGAACAAGAATAGTACAAGAAGATTGTCCTTTACTCTGGAATCAGGAAACCATAAGAGCGAACAGTAAGTCTAATTTCAACTTCGGAGGAAATTGCACTTCGGTTGTCGGAAAAGGGAAAAAACAAAATACTCTTACAAGAAAAAAAAAACTATTTAGTGCTTATTTAAAAAAATGATTTTGCAATCTGGTGTACACTCTCTCTGCAATCTTATGCAATTCCATGCAATTCCATGCAATGCTTTGCAATTTCATGCAATCTTTTACAATACACTGGAAACTGGATTTGTGTACGGTTTCGGTTATAGCCTTCGACTCAAATCCAGGGACTCCGCACGTTAACAGACAGGGCCGCCTAAATTAGTTTCTGTTGGATTGGAATGCATGACGCAATCTGATGCAACTAGCGCGCGGAGAATACGGTCCTCGAGCTGTTTGTCATGCTTGACTGAACATCAATTCTCGGAACGCACAAATTCAGTTTACGGAAGTCCGGGTTCCAATGTACCTTGTAATCCACCCTTGCTAAAAAATATTCCTATAATGAATTTCTTATAATTTTTTCGCGAATATAAAAAATCATAATGTGAAAATCAGTATAGAAATAAAGAATGTTAAAATATTGGAAGATTTGATGCAAAAGAAAAAGTACAAACGAATGATTTAATTATTTAACTTCGGATTTCGACCAATTTTAAGGAATTTCAAAGAATTCAATCAATTTCGATTTTAAGGGGTTTCCAAATATTTCAACTAATTTTAAAATATTTGAGAAGTTTTCAAGAGATTTAGAGATATTTCCACGGATTTTAAGGAATTTCGAAACATTTTTATGAAGTTTAGAGGATTTTGAAGATTTCCCAACATTTCCAAGAATTTTAAGGAATTCCAAAGGATTTCGAGAGATTAAAAAATGACAAAGAATTTTGTAGGAGTTCCAAAGAAATCAAAGATATTTCTAATGAACTTTGTGAAATAAATAAAATAAAATATGAAGGAATCGCTAGCAATTAATTGCTAGCAATTTCAAAGATTTCAAGCAATTTTAAGGTATTTCAAGAAATTCCACAAGAATTTTTTTTTTACAATTTTTGTATTTTCATATACGAAAAAATCTGTATATATTTGACATAATAATATTTGGAATGAAAGATATTTTCTAGTGGAGTAGACACGCTGTAAAAACATGGGAAATAAGGAGACTTTTCACGAAAATAAGGAAATATATTCTGTTGAGTAAAATTAATGTGGGTACTGTATTAAATACATTTTAAAACGCTTCAAATGCCTAAAATTTCAAGTAAAAATATTGCAATTTCAACAATATAGATAAATTTTTTATCAAATTGTTGAATTTGAAACTAATAAGGTGAATTTTCAACCAGAAAGATGAATTTTCAACCAAGAAGATTAATTTTCTACCAGAAAAGACGAACTTTCAACAAAATACATGCATTTTCAAATAAATAGTTGAATGTTCAACTAAAAAAGATCAATATGAAGATGAATTTTCAACTAAAATTATTAATCTTTAACTGGAATAGTTGAATTTTCAAGAAACAAAAAATGAATTTACAACTAAAAAGATTAATTTTCTACCAAAATAGACGAATTTCTAACAATAAGACATGAATTTTCAAACAAGGAGTGGAATGTTAAACTAAACAAGATCAATTTTTAAACAAAAAGTTGATCTTTTAAATAAAAAATATAAATTTTTTACCAAGAAGATTAATTTCTTACAAAAAAAGACGAATTTTCAACAAATAACATAAGTGTTCAACGATTTACATTAATTTTCAACTAAAAAGATAATTTTTGAAACAATAATGGAATAGTTAAATTTTCAGTAACATAATTAATTTTCAACCACAGAAATGAATTTTCAAATGAATAATGAATATTCAAGAATATTCAGCAGAGATAGTTGAATTTTAAACCAAAAAGATGAATTTTCCACCATAGAGATGAATTTTCCACCAAGAAGATTAACATTCTACGAAAAAAGAATTTTTAACAGAGTAAATAAATTTTTAACAAACAAACAAAAATTTCAACCAGAAATTGATTAGTTAAATTTTCAGTTAAAAGAAATGAATTTTCAACCAAAAAAGATATATTCTCAAGGAAAAATGTAATATTTGATATTTCAACCTAAAAATATTTTCATTTGAAACAAAAAACAGTTGAATTCAACAAAAAAAGACGAATTTTCAATTGAGAACAATTTTTCAGTCAAGAGAGCAACAAATTTCAACCAAACTGTTGAATTTGTTATAGTAGTTCAATATTTACTAACTCATTAATTTGATGCGATAATGATAAAGGAACACGTAAAAGCACTTCCCTAGCGAATATTTGTATACATGCAATTTTTCGAGCAAACTGCGTTGAAATGACCAATAGATACCTCGATTTAGAAACATTTCCAACAGCAAAACATGACAATTTAACAAGTATTCCGAAAATAGAGTTCCACGTGCAATCAAAACATGAAGCAAAAGGTATAAAAATCTGGAGTTATCAATTCGAACTGAAAATCCCCCATTGGTTTATCGACCAGCATTCGAGAGAACGCGGTTCTATTTTAATTAACTCAATTTGTGCCATTGGCGAACGACAGTTTACTACTCAATGAGGAACAGAATTACAACAATTATCTCTCGCTTACAATTTCATGGATTGTTGGACAGCAACAATATCTCTAATCATTGTCATTAGTGCAGAAAGGACAACATGAGATTATCTTACCCATACATTTTCAATATGGAACACTAAGAAATTTTTCAGGGATTTTCCCGCAAATGTTCGGGAAGCTAATAATCCTAAAATTTCGAAAATTTGCCCTAACATTTCGTAGAAAAAATTTCGGAAAACATTTGGAAATTTACTTAAAAGTTAGGGAATTTTTCCTAACAGGGCAAATTCCGTAAAAGTTCGGGAATTTATCTAAAAATTAGGGAATTTATCTAAAAATTAGGGAATTTTGCATACCTGACAGGAGGGAAAATTTTCACAAAAGTTCGGAAATTCCCCTTAAAGTTATGGAATTTTTTCTAAAATACTATAAGAAAAATTTCGCAAAAATTCGGGAACTAAAAAGATGAATTTTCAAACAAGACGATTAATTTTCTACTAAAAAAAAAACTTGAATTTTCGACAAAATACATGAAGCCTCAACAAAATAGTTGAATTTTCTACTAAAAATAACTATTTTCAACAAGAATTCAATAGTTAAATTTTCAGTAAAAACCATTAATTTTCAGCAAAAAAACAAGAGAAGAATTTTCAGAACAAAGTAGCTCAATAATACAAGTGTAGTTGAATAAGGGCTTTTTTAAATTTGTATTTCTGTCGCCCCATGCCCCCACCTAGACCTCACATGCTTTAAATATTTTCTAAACAAGCTGGAGGTTCATGCATTTTCTTAAAAAATTGATATAAATTTGAAGACTGGTGTCTTGTGTCTAGATATGCACAAATTCCAGTGTTCAAAATTCTGAAAAAATATTTTTATCTATTTTCAATGGTGAGGCATGGAAAACAATATATAAAACTGTCCGACGTGACTTGCACATACATGTGCCCTACAAGATTGAATGAATTTTCTACAAAAAAAAATTAATTTTTAAGAAAAAAGTTGAATTTTTAATTTAAAGAGTCGAATTTTTCTGAAAAATTTTTACTTTTAATCCCGAAAAGATCAATTTTCAATAAAAAAGTTAATTCTAAACCAAGAATGATGAATTATCAACCAAATAGCTAAATTTTCAACTCAAATTTTTTTTCAACCAAAAAATTGTATTGAGAATCAAATAGTTACACTTTAAAGCAAAAGAGATGAATTTTCAGCAGAAAAGATGATTTTTTAACCAAATAGTTTAATTTTTAATTAAGCGTTCAAAATTTCGAAGAAAAAAGATTAAACTGCAACCAAAAAGATAAATTTTGAACCAGAAAGTTGAATTATTAAGCCAAAAAGACGATTTTTTTAGAAGACAGTTGAATCTTCAACAAAAAAGTTAATTTTCAACCAAGAAAGTTGACTTTCTACCCAAAAGTTGAATTTTCTATCCAAAAAGGCAAATTTTTAACAAAACAGTTGAATTTTCGACCAAAAAGTATGACTTTTCAAGAAAAAAGTTGAAAATTTAATAAAATAATTAAATTTTCAAGAAAGTAGTGTTGAATTTTTAACCAAAAGTTTTGAATTATCAACGAATTTTCTATTAAATGATCGAATTTTCAAGCAAAAAAAAGTAAAATCCAAACAAAAAAGATTAATTTGTATTCCAAAAGGAGGAATGTTCAACAAAACAGTTGAATTTTCGATCAATAATTATGTAACTTTAACAAAATACTTGAATTTTCAACAAAATAATTAAATTTTCAGCAAAATGATTAAATTTAAAAAAATAATGTTCAAACTTGAAGGATGAATTTAAAAGAAAAGAGTTGAATTTTAGTTCAAAAGAAATTAATTTTTAACCAAAGTGTGGCATTTGCACAGATGAATTTGGAACCAAATAGTCGATATTTTAATCAAAAAGGCAAATTTGTGAAAAGACAGTTGATTTTTCAACAAAAATGCTGATATTTCCATCCAAAGAAACTAATTTTCAACAAAATAGTTACATTTTCAACCAAATAATTGGATTCTCAACACAATAGTTAAATTTTCAACAAAATAGTTGAATTTTGAAGTAAAAAGATGAATTTTTCTCTAAAATTATGAATGTTTAACTGCAATGGTTGAATCTTGAACTAAAAAAATTAATTTTCAACCGAGAAGAAAGAGATTAATCGGCAACTAAAAACCGTTACATTTTCAAACAAAAAATTGAATTACCAAGTCAAAAAGACGAATAATTTTTTAGAAGACAGTTGAATTTTCGATAAAAAAATATGACTTTCAAAGAAAATAGTTAAAATGTTAATAAAATAATTACATTTTCAACCAAATAATACCATTTTTAGCCAAAAAAGATTAATTCTGAACAAAAAATATTATAGTAGACTTTTCAACCAAAAATAGTTGAATTTTCTTATTGGGTTCTATTAATTTAGTTGGCATTTAAGCAAAACAAAACAAAAACATAAAAAGCGCACGTTTCTTCAAAAAGGGGAAAAATAGGAATTGTTTAAGAAACTAAAATAGGGGAAAGAGCGTGAAGTCTAATATTGAATAGCATTTTCATACCATAGATGACTGTAGACTTCATACATAGATTAATTAAACTTTCGCTTCTTTTTTTAAGATGAAATAAAAAATTAATGCATTAAAGTACCTAAAGTGGCATTTTCCTTAAAAAAGTGACTATTCCCACTTTTCTTAAAAAGTGACCAAAAAGTGACTCGAAAAAATGACTGTATATAAAATTAGCTGTCTAGCTGATCAAATATCCTACAGAATAGAAAATGATTCCCTGGATACAGGAATGCGAGGAAAAGAGCAGAAAGGCTCTGAAAAGCAGATAAATGGACACAATGTCCGTTTCCGTCTTCAACCGCGTGTATACGGTTGATCGATCACGAATGGCATGATTATTCATGGACATTCGAGAGCAAGACCCAACGAAGCAGGAAGCAAATCGGTGCGCAAACTCAGAAACAGCATCTGACTAATTGATTGATAAGTCTCCTCTTCCCTCAACGGGTAAGGAATCACACATAAAGCACGGAAGCATCTTATTTCCAAATCCGATTTGAAACCAAGTACCCGACCCAATCTGGATCACAAATCAAATAACGTACTCAATAAATGTATGCTGAAATTGTACACTTCAAGATGCGAGAGACTGAACATATGAGAAGAAGTTATTACCCATTTCTTATTAGAATTTTAAAAGAATTGCTTATTAACTTTTTATTATGGCGTCTAGGTTTAGATGACAAGTTATATTAAATAAGAAATTTCCGCTTCAATGTTTTGCAGGGTGGTCGCAGGTCAGGAAAAACCTGAAAATCAGGGAAGAGGCAGGGAATTTTGTTGGCCAGAGAAAAGACAGAGAAATTCTGTAAGCAGCACTTTAAGTAAATATCAAGAATAATCAGGGCTCTCACATAGTCACTTTTAGTCACTTTTTTAAGATTAAGTCAGTATAATCACTTTTTTAAATGAAAAGATCACTCCAATCACTTTTCTTTCAACAAATTACCCATGGGTGAACCACTATTGAATTCAGGTCTATACCTATTTCTGAATTTACTAGAATTATTTTGAAATATTTTAGGGTAGTTTTAAAAATTCCAAGCAATTTTCAAGACCTTTGAAAAGTTTCAAAGGATTTGAAATATTTTAGGATACATATTACAAAGGCCGCGTTTTCGTCGTACCGAAAAATGCTGGGAGCTGAAAAAGGGAATGGACTAATCTCCCCGAATTTTCGGGACGACTAGCCAACTTTATGAAAAATATTCGACTACTCATCCAGAATTTCGGGACGACGAGACACTTCGTATTACAAGAGATTCGAAGGAATTTTGAATAGATTTTTAATTACTTCAAGGCATTTTTAAGAATTTTAAGAAGTTTCAAGGGATTCCAAAAGATTTCCAATGTTTTGAAATATTTTAGGATATTCCAAAAGATTCCAAGGCATTTTGAAATGATTTTAAAAAATTCAAAATTTTTAACGAGTTTTAAGGGATTTCTTAGGATTTCGGAAGATATATAAAAATTTTACGGGACCTATAAAGTTTTAGAATATTTTGAAAGATTCCATGGGATATTATCAGATATCTGAGGATCTCAATGATTTTAATGGATTTCAAAGAATTTATTCAGAAGTATTGAGGGATTTCGCAGGATTTCAAAGATTTTCAAATATTTCAAAGTATTTTCAAAAATTTTAAAGAATTGTAAAAGATTTAAAGATACTTTCAACGATTCCAAGGAATTTTCAATTCATTTCAATAATTTAACAGGATTTCGAAAAATTGTACAGATTTTACGGTATTTTCTAAAAATCCCAATTATTTTGAAGAGTTTAAAAAAATGTCACAGGCTTTTAAATGATTTTAAATATTTAAGGGTACTTTAAATAGATTTAAACAATTCGAAATGATTCCAAAGGATTTTACAGATTTTATGGTATTTTTTAAAATCCCAAAAATTTTCAAAAGCTTTCAAAATATTTAAAATATTTTGGGGTATTTAAAAAGATTCTAAGGGATTTTCCATTTATTTCAGTAATTTAATAGGATTTCAAAGGATTTTAAATATTTTAGGGTATTTAAAACTATTCCAAGGCATTTTCACGAGCTTTAAAAAGTTTCAAGGGATTTCAAAATCTTTCCAAGGATTTTAAATATTTTAAAGAATTTTAAGAGATTCGAAGGAATTTTTTACTGGATTTGAATAATTTAAAGGGATTTCAAAGAGTTTGAAGTATTTTATGACATTATAAAATATTCCCAGGCATTTTCAAGAGCTTTCAGACATTCCAAGAGATTTCGAAAGCTTTTAAAGGATGTGCAATATTATAGAGTATTTAAAAAGATTCTAAGGAATTTTAAATTTATTTCAGTAATTTAATAAGATTTCAAAGAATTTGAAATATTTTACGGTATTTTAAATTATTCTAAGGCATTGTCAAGAGCTTTAAAAAGTTTCAAGGGATTTCAAAATATTTCAAAAGATTTGAAATATTTTAGGGAATTTCAAAAGATGCCAATGAATTTTTGATTGATTTGAATAATTTAAACGGATTTCAAAGGATAATTATTTGGGGTATTATAAAAATTCCATGGCATTTTCAAGAAATTGAAACGTTGTTGAGACAATTCCAAACATTTTACGGGATTAAAACAATTGCACGCGATTGTACAGAATTTCCTAGAATTTCGGAAGATATGGGAAAGATTGCACAGTTTTTTTTTTTATTTCAGAAGATTGAAAGGGATTTTATAAGATTTCTGAAAATTTCGATGATTTAAAGGGATTTTAAAAGCAATCAAGGTATTTTAATAAATTTTGCAGGATTTCCGAAAATATAAGATTTCATCAAAATTCACAGGATTCTATCATATTTTAATGGATTTCAAAGAATTTATATACAATTTTTTTTAATTCACTCGAATTCTTCTCAATTCGCATGAATTCTTGTGAATTCACTTAATTTCTTCTAAATTCACTTATTTCTACTTAATTCAATGGATTTTTGAAATTTGTTATTAGTTTTACTTTAATTAACCCTAAAGCTTTTCAAACTCACCATAAACTTTTAGACCTTTTATAAAAATGTTTTGAATTCCCTTGAATTTTTCTAAACTCATCTCAATCTTATTGAAATCAATGAATTTTTTCATATTTTTAATTTTTTGAATTCACCTTGAGTTTTTCAGAATATCATCGAATTCTTCTCATTCCTCTAAATTTACTCCAATTTTAATGAAATTAATGGATTTTTTTGGATTAAAATTTTATTTTCAATTAATTTGCATTCTTTTAAATTTAACTTAAACTGTTTTGAAATCTTCCAAATATATCCTGACTATGTTAAATTCACCTGAAATTCCTATAAATTGCATCGAATTATTTCAAAATCAAAAGAACATTAATCCTTTTTGACTTGTAAATACAGTCGAACCTGGATTTAGCGCCGGTTTTGGGACTGACCTTGACGTTGAATCCAGAGACTGGGAACTATTTTGTCTCTCTGTTTTGTCACGCCTAAGTGCACACCACACATCCCCCGCAAACGCCTCTCACGTATCCCCACGGCGTGTCGTCAATTCTCGGAAGGGCAAAATCCGGTGGAGCTAAATCCAGTTTTCACTGTATTGGCCGTGGCTATGTGTACCGAAATTTCTTTGTAAAATAAAAAAATGGGGTTCAGGGAAGCGCTCGGTGGTTTTTATTCCGACATTTATTTGATACAGAGAAAGCGACTGATTGCAATGAAATCGACAATTCAAAAATGTAATTCTCGATAACAGAACCGACCTCTCAGTTTTCCACCTCAAGTAACTTGTGGAAAATCGCGAATCGTGGTCGAACCAATCGACCAAGATAGTTATCAGCCATTCAACGAGTTGTGCTCAAGTTCGATTGAAACGACTCGAATCTACACCGAACTACCTTTTCCAGTGTAGTCAGACCTCACTCTGTTCTTAGCGAACTTAAGTGCAAATCTAAACCGAATCTAGGCACTTGCTAAAATGAGTCCAGAACCTCTGCAAACGAAGGACTTTAGAAAGATCAAGGAAAAGTTTCGAGCGTGATAATCTTCTGAAACAGGAAAGGAAACTTTATCCTACTTTAGTTACCTGGCTTTTTTCTATCTTTGGCCAATTTTTCTCAAGCTGGTGTAAAATAGAGAAAATCAAAAGTGTCCACTCAAAAACTAAAAAAAAATAACGATCATTTCCGAGTTTTATCACAGGTAAATAAGGGGTCGTCCATAAAAAAACGTTACCAATATTAGGCTATGTTGACCCCCCCCCCCCAAACTTAGTAAAGAGAGGGTAATTTTTCACGAAAATAGGGTGATAATGGAGGAATAAATTCTTGCAAATAAAATTAATGTAAATAACATATTGAATGAAATATGAGTTTTCTACAAAATAGTTGAATTTTCAACTTATAAAGGATCAATTTCTAACAAGAAATGGAATAGTGAACTTTTCAGATAAGAAAATTAATATTAATATAAAAAAAGGGATTTTCAGCAAGAAAGTTCAATTTTAAACCAAAGAGCTGAATCTTCGAAGAATATGAATTTTTACCCTACTAGTTGAATTCTCAAATAAAAAAGAGGAATTTGGAACCAAATAGTTCGATTTTGAACCAGAAAAATTAATTTTTCACCAAGAAGATTAATTTTTTTACCAAAAACACGAACATTTAACAAAACAAATCAATTTTCAAGAAAATTATTCAATTTTAAAATCAAGCGGACGAATTATCCGCAAAACGTTAAATTTATTTTAAATTATATTTAAACCAAAAATATGAATTTTTAATTTAAAAAAAGTTAATTTTCAACATAATAGTTTAATTTTCTATAAAACTATTGAATCCTCAACCAAACAAGATCAATTTAGAACCAAACAGTTGCATTTTTAAACGAAAAATATGACTTTTCAACCGAGAAGATTAATTTCCAACCAAAAAAGATGAATTTTTAACAAAATACATGAATCTTCAACTGGAAAAGATAATTTTTCAATAAAAAATATCAACTTGCAACCAAAAATGGAATACTTACATTGTTAGTTAAAAAAATTAATTCTCAACCAAAAAAAAAATCAACAAAATAGTTACATTTTCAACAAATGAATTTTTCAGCAAGAAGATCAATTTTTTACCAAAAAACACGAACTATCAACAAAATACATGAATTTTCAAGAAAATTGTTGAATTTTGAAGGATGAATTATCCACAAAACGATTGAATTTTCAACCCGAAAATATAAGTTAATTTTCCAACAAAAAGTTACACTTTTTGAAATGTCGTCGTCCCGAAATTCGGGATGAGTAGTAAAAATATTTTTCAGAAACTAGGCTAGTCGTCCCGAATTTTTGAGACGACTAGTCCATCCCCTTTTCCAACTCCTCCAATTTTTCCGGACGGCTAAACGCATTCTAAATTTTTATAATAACGTTTAAATTTTTAACCAAATAGTTAAATTTAAATCAAAAATATGAATTTTTAATACAAAAATGAATTCTCAACAAAAAATAAAAAACGAAATTTCAACAAAATAGTTACATTTTCAACAAAAGAGATTAATTCTCAACTAAAATGACTCTTAAAATATGAATTTTTAACAAAAGAGTTCAAGCCACAAGATTATTTTGCAATCCAGAAGATTAAATTTATAAAAATGGAATAGTTAAATTTTCAACCAAGGAGATGAATATAAAACCAAAAAATAAAATTTTAACAAAGTATGTATTGTTCAAATTTTAACTAAGCAGCTGAATTTCTGACCAAAAGAGATAACTTTTTAACAAAATAATTGCATTTTCAACACAATAATGTAATTTTCAACAAAAAATTCGAATTATTAACCATAAGAGATAAATTTCCAACCAAAAATATTATAGTAGACTTTTCAACCAAAAGTAGTTGATTTTTCTTGTTGGGCTCTATTAATTTAGTTTGCATTTAGCGAAAAAACGAAAATTCTTACAAATTTATCATCTCCCCTGTTACCAACCATAGATCTAGAGCGACCCCCCCCCCCCTCAAATTGGTAACGTAGTTTATGGGCGGTCCCTCAGATACAAGTTCGGAGAGTTTAAAATTAAAAAATGTCAAAACTGAAATATTTTAAATTTAAAACATCAATATTGTACAAATTTGAAGCTTTCTAAACTAAAAAAACTCCAAATAAAAAACATTTAAATTTGCACAATTCAAAAGTCGAAGAAATCAAAATTAAGCAATTTTTATTTAGAAAATTCCATATGAAATCAGACAGAGAGATCTAGAATAAAATTATTTGTCATTTATATATATAATTCTATAGTAAAAATAAAGGAACACGTATTTCAGCTTGATCAAATTGTTTTCAAAAGCAATATTTTCAACAAGCGTGGTTATTCAGGATTTTCGTTTTTAGTTCGCTTTGGGAATTATAGCTCTTGGAATTGATTCAAAGAAAATTTTAAAAATTGAAGAAATTACCAAAGGGCGGTTGTTTTTTTAAATATATACAAGTGGATTTTCTCAAAAAACTCACTTTTAAAATTTATATCTTTTTGAAATATAGATGGTAATGCGTACTACTGAACAAAGAAAGATACCAGAATATATTCAGATAACAGATTACACATCTAAAAAAAGGTCTACAAAAATACCTCTTGTTCTTTCATGATATCTTGCATCGCTTGGAGAAAAAATCAAAAATTTTATTTCAAAAATAATCATTTTCACGGCCTTAAAAATGATTAAACCCCCATAGAACTGATGGGATTCGTTCCTTATATGAGCAGAAACTGTCAGAAAATATGGGGGCAAAATGGTGGGGCTTTCTAGAAAATCGTCTTTATTTTTTTTTTATCGAATTTTGAATTTTTTTAAACATAATTTTTGAGTTTTGCTCGCAAACAATGCAAGATAACAGAAAAAGTAAGAGGTATTTTTTGTAGAACTGTTCTAGATGTATAATAAACTTTTATCTGGACGTTTCCAATTAAAAGTAGTTCAGCAAGAACAACACTCGCGAGATATTTAGTAGGTACATATTACCATCTATTTCTAAAAAAATGGTACAAAGTGGAGTTTTTGAGAAAATCCACCTTCAAGAATTTTAGAGAAACAGCCGCCATTCTGTCATATTTCAAATTTTTTGGTATCAATTGAAAGAAGAATGCCCACGTCGAATAAAAAAAACGAATACCTACGTTCGTTCGAAAAATACTGCATTTTGACACAAATTTCTGTCAATTTTTGAGAATTCACAGGTAATGTTCAAATCACTGTAAAAAATAACAACAAATTTTCATCACACTATGAAATATGTGTTCCTTTACAGGTTTTAAAACTGAAAAATAATACAATTCGAACACTTACAAACCAAGTTCATTCCAAATGAAAACATTTAATATCAAACAATTCTACATTTGCGGCGTTTAAAATTGGACAAATTGCAAAAACTGAAAATTATTCAACTTTAATGTCATTTAATCTGAAATTGCTCAAATATTATTCAATTAATTTCATTTTCAATTTAATCATTTAACAATTTTAGCTTTAAATTGGAAATTGTATAATATTGAAACATGTAGTGAATTTATCAGCCTTCCAAGTATTAAAAGGTTTTTCCAAATTAAAATAACTTAAACATAAAAATTAAAAATGCAATATTGAACAATTGCAATCCATATAAAAGTGTACTAAGTATTCCGAAGTAGAAGCTATCGAATAATTTTTATTTCGAGTCCTTCAAAAAGATAAATTTCAAATAGAACTTTTTCAAACCTACATATAGTTCATTTGAAGTTACAGCATTACAAATTATTGTCCTGTACAACATTGAGATATTTCAGGATGTCCAATTAATGCCCAAAGGTATTCTGTGCATGTCCTACTACAGATATTTGCTGGATATTTTCCGGATATCCGTACTAGACGGACATTTCTATATCCCTGAGATATCCACAAAATATCCTAGGCTATTTCTTAGACACTGAACATTTCAAGATCCAAGAATCTAGGGATATAGACATTTTCGTCTTGTACGAGTATCCCACAATTATCCAGGAGATATCTATAAGATATCTACAGGATATCTTTGGACATAAATTGGATATTCTGAAATATCTCGGTGCTATACGGGGTACAATCTTACATTTAGGATAATTAAAATTTGACAAATTCAAGAAGAAGCACTAAAAACTGTTCACAAATTAAAAATTTTGATTTCAAATTGTATACAATATTGAACGATTTTAGTTTAAACAAAAATATGTTGAAACTTTCCAAGATAAAAATTAATTTTAATTAAAAATGATATCTTTCAATTTGAAAGAAATTTTATATCTATCACGGTAAAAAAAACCTCCCAGTCATCAAACGGTTTTCCTGGTTTCCCGTTCTAGTGGCCACTCTGTGGTATAGAAAATCCATTTGTGTTATAAGTTTACGAATGAGGTTACAGAAAAAAAGCTAACGTCACGCCTCATAATGGGGCAAAAAAGTTTTTTTCTGAAAAATGAGTCTAGAGCTTACAATTTTGATCCGATTCGAGCGTTTTTTATTTTAATAAAAGGTAACTAAATTTCCAAGACATTTGTGAAAGCCGATTTTTGATTTTTTTACTTAATTTTTATTTAGCAACAAAGTTGACTTTTTTTTATAAACCATCCCACTATGCGCCTGGTGGATAACTTGAAATCCAAAACGATTTGACCGGGTTGAAAATCCTGAAAAAGTAAATGCGAGTCGCTTGCCAGAAAATAAATTCACTTTCGAAGATAGCTTCTATGGTCTATAGAATAGAATGTCGAGGATTTTTTTCTTGATACAAGCAAGTGAAGGATCACCTGTCAACCTCATTCCAAGCCTTGTCATAAAAGCCCTCCCGTATTCAAGTTAAAAATAACTTTATTCAATCTATTAGCGCTGACGTATCTGACATTTTTTCTCAATAACGAGAGGAACAGAACATTAAAATTTTGCTACACTTATTTTTGTTCTGAGACTTCCTTTTTTTAAAAAATAATTGGCCCCTCCTCAGCGAATTTTATGCAAAGCTTGCACAGACTCTTGAACGTGAAGCGTGATAATATTATGTCGGGAAACAAAACTAGAAATTTTCGTGCAGTTCAGACACTGGCGCAGAGCCAAAGAGACAGAATTACAGAAAAGCGGATACTTCCTTACATGCTGGAAGAGCTCCATTTATACCACCTTAATTATATACTTTTTAGCTCGTTTTTTAGCGTTCTTAAAAAGCAGGCGCCAGTGACAGTGAGAAGTCATCGCTCGCTTGTTTATTGCTCTGAAATACACCTCCTTGGTGTGAATTTTTAGCGAATAAATTACGGGCGTAATCACCAGACTTTTTGGCAATTGGTGAAAATGCGCGAAAGTAATATAGAGACCGGATTCTGTGTGGTCGCGTCGCGCATTGATTAATGTATTTTTTAAAAAGCTTGTTTACATTCTCATTTGGGAACGTTCATTAATTATGTGAGGATGATTTTTGACATTTGTTACCCCTCCCCCACCCACTTGAAAGAATATGTAAGATTTCTCTGACCCCCCAACCTCCCTCTAACGTAAGATTTTATATTTTTAAATCAATATATCAACATTATATCAATTATTTTTACCCCAAAAGGGGATTTCAAAAGATTTGAAAGGATTTTAACACATTTCAAGAGATTCTAAGAGATTTCAAAGGATTACAAAGTATATAAAAGAATTAGACAAATTTTGTGGAATTAAACGAAATTTCCAAAGCTTTTTACGGATTTCATGAGATTTCGAAGAATTTAAAAAGATTTCAGGACATCAAAAAAGTTGTAGGGTATTTTCAATAATTCCAAAGAATTACGAGAGGTTTCACAGATTTCAAATCATTTTTAAAGATTTCAAAAGTCTGAAGAAATGTTAAGTGGTTTTCCGCGGATTACAAAAGATTTTAAGGGATGAGATATCGAGATATTTCAAAAGAAGACACGGAATTTCGAAGGATCTTACAAATGTTTCAAAAGAAACCGAAGTATTTTACTGAATTTTCAAGGATATCAGAGGATATCAATGTGACTTCGCAGATTTTGAAGGATTTCAAAAGATTTGCAAAGATTTCAAAATATTTCAAAAGATTTCAAGGGATTTTAACGAATTTCCAGAGATTTCAAAATATTTCGAAGTATATCCACGGATTTTATGAAGCATTTTCGAATATTTTACAAGATTTCACGCGATTTCAAATGATTTTAAGGAATTTTAACGGATTTTAAGAAATTTAAAAGGGTTTTGATAATTTGTTGGGATGTCAAGGGATTTTAAGAGATTGTTAAAAAGAATGTACAAAAATGTTAAAAAGAAAAATCTGGCTTCTTCCAATTCAGAAAAACAAATGATATTACCAAAAATTCCTTCCTTATAACTCAATAAAAATGTTCAAAACAAAAGGAAGTGCCTCTCCTAGTTTAAAAAAATTTGTAAACCAAAATTTCGTCCCTTCCAACTCTATAAATATCTTAAAAATAAACAAATTTCCCTATCAAATTCAGAAAACATTGAAAACCAAAATTTCCTCGCTTCCAACTCAATAAAAATGTTGAAAACAAAAAATTTCTCTCTTCCAATTCAGAAAAAAAATCTTCCCTTCAGCTTAATCAAAATGGTAAAAAGAAAAAGGAAATAGCTTTTTCAATTCAGAAAAAAATAAATAACCAAAATCTCATACTTCCAACTCAATAAAAGTGGTAGAAACAAATAAAGGGCCTCTTCCAATTCAGAAAAAAAATTAAACCGAAATTGCCTTCCTTCAAATTCAATAAAAATGGTAAAAATATTAAATGTCCCTCTACCAATTCAACAAAAATTAAAAACTATCAACTTTCCTTGTTTCAAACACAATAAAAATGTTTAAAAAAGCACCAAACTTGCCCGCTTTCAACTCAATAAAAATATTTTAACAAGTTCCTCTTCCAATTCGGAAACAAAATTTGAATATCAAAAATTTCTCTTCCCCTTCTTTTAAAATTAGAATTGTTAAATTCAAACATTTTATACATAATATCTGTTGAGTTGAATTTTTTTAATTTTAAGTCGTTTTAAATTACAAATCGTTCAATTGTTATTTATACATCAAAATTCAACTTTCTTAATTACAAATAAAGTGTAGAATATAATATTTTTTTTTTTCTTCAAATTACGTCAACCAAAATTACGAAATGAAGAAACATAAAATAAATAAGAATCTTTATGGTTGATGTTACTTACGATCGAAATAAGCAACGCATATGCATGTACATGTATGTATTTGAATGTATTTCAAGCTGACATCTCAATATCAAGGTACTCACCTGAAACAGTAAAAAAAATAAAGGTTAGTCATATTGTCTTAGTATTCTTTGAATCTTAATTATATTTAGATATATGTATAAGTAACTTAAATTAATTGGTAACAATTTTATGCAGCAACTGAAAACAAAGAATGTAAAAAAATTACTCAACTCAATTTTTTGTTGTTTAATTATCGTAAAAATAATGTAATGTATGATTTTATACGGTAATAACCCATTATAACGTCACATTTATTATTTTATTGAAATAATCTATATTTGATATTCGGGAAAAAATGTAACTTTCTACTAAAAACTCGGTTCTTGGATTTTCTTTCATTAGTTACTTTTACTTGATGTCAGAAAATACCAAAAAATATCATTATCGGAACACTACGTTTTATCTACCCACGCACTTTCAAATATACACAAAAATTCGGAATTTTTTTCACTTTCGTCGAACTGTTCTTAGATTTCTTTCACTTGTTACTTGTATTTGATGTCAGCCAACAGTAAAAATGAAGATTTACCCCTATATCGCACCACAGTAATTTTATTAATAAAATAAAATTTGAGAAGCGGACGCGTTCAGAGGAAAGTTATAATTTTTTACGAATTTTTCGGTAAAGATTTCAGAGTGTGTGGATAACGAGAAAACGCAGTTTTCCGATAATTACACTGTTAAAAATGTTTGAACTTTTAATATAAATTTACTATACATATTAGCATATTAAATCTAAAAACTCGGTCTATGAAATATTACACTCAGAAAAATGTTTCTTTGAATCAAACAAATTCTTTCTGTGATATAGGGTCAAACAAATATTTCATTGATTTAAACAAACATTTGTTCGATTCAAATACAATTTATTTGATTCAAACACGCGATTAGTTAACTCAAACAAATTTTATTTGTATCAAACAAATTCTATCTTTGATATAGGGTCAAACAAATGTTTGTT